>JWZX01002816.1:0-31604 GCA_001275005.1 Chrysochromulina tobinii
GCGGAATGCCCGAATGAGGTGGCGTGGGATGCAGAGGTTTTGAGGTTCAATGCTATGTCGAGGGAGCTGGAGGCGAGGGAGCTGGAGGTTCAATGAGTCCGGGGGCCTTGGGACTCATTGATTTATGTAGGGCTGATTTCCAAAATTAGTAATTACCCTAATGAGTGCGAGCGGACTACCTTAAGCGGCCGTGAACCAACGTGTGAAGAGACAGACAGCGGAGCCATCAGTAGCATACATGGGGATACCTATCGGGAGATCTGCTGCTCAGGTTTCGAGACCCAAGGGGGACCCTCGAAGCTAGTCGATGCGCATCCTGATTAACCCTTACGGGAGATACACGGGGAAGATCGTGTGCTACTCGGCATCTCTGCACCTCATTGGGGGGGAGTTCTCGATGCGCAATGTCGCGCATGTCGTCGAATCCTCCGATGAGAGTTGAGTGTCCCGCCCAGGCCCACCCACCGCGATGTAAGCCTGGTCTAGCTTTAGCAGGGACTGGAGGGTTGTCGCGCTCACCAGGATGCGTTTGTGTAGCTTTGATGAACCGCAATTCAACGGTTCAACGCGCGACCAGGTTTACACCTGGAGGCCAGGATAGTTACATTCATTGTAGATTGTTATTAATCTCCTTTATTATTTTGCGTGAATTTATTATTTGGAAGTTCATCATGGCGTCCATAGCGGCTACATGTAGATGTACTGCTGCTATTTTACTTTTTAGTGGCCTCCTATTTATTTAGTGGCCCTGCGCGACGTAGAAGCCCTCCTCCTCCTGGAGCAGCTGCACGATCGCCCCAACGGTCCTACCGGTCAGGTCGGCCTCGGCTGTGGGCGCCGCAATCTTGGCCAGCAGCAGCTTATCGAGCTCGACCCGCAGCTGACGAAACAGCACCGCCACGCGCGGCGGCGCCTCAAACTCCATCCAACCATCGATGGTGATCGTCTGCTCCGCGTGGCGCACCTGACGGGGGAGATGGTCTGGGCGCCGTCGTGAGCGCTTGCATGCGGGGACATGCGGGGCATTAGCGGCAAGGGCATTGACGAACCTTGAGCTCGCCTCCAAATAAGAGGAGCGGATAGGGCGTCACCATTGACGAATCTCGCAGGTACACGCGCCCGGTGCGCACCTGTCCGTAGAAGCACGTGCCAAGATCAGAGGCTCATCACAGGCTCATCAGCGGGTCAGAGGCTCATCATAGTCTCATCATAGTCTCATCAGAGGCTCATCAGAGGCTCATCATAGGGTCATCAGTGCGAGCGCACTTTCTCGTAGTACACGAGCCATCGCGATTCGAAGAGAGGTAGGCCCGAATTCACCGAGGATGGGTGGATCTCGACGGGAGCTCCGCCGTACCTGCAATCAGCCACAATCAGCCGTGATCATCCGCAATCATCCGCAATCAGCTGCAGTTCGTATCCGAGGCGGTTCGCGGACATCAGAGGCAATCAGCCGCAATCAACTGCCGTACCCTTCGAGGGAGGGGGTGCCACCCCTCCCCCCTTTGCCGCCGCCCTTGCCTCCCTTGCCTCCTTTGCCTCCCTTGCCGCCGCCCTTGCCTCCCTTGCCGCCTTTGCCGCCAATGCCACCGCCCCCCTCGGCATCCGCGAGCGTCGACGCACGCACCACGTTCGGGTACAGCCCCGCGCACAACACGGCGCGCACGCACGGTATCGAGGCGGCGTGAGCGTTGTAGTGGGCACCTCCCAACGGCCGTTGCTTCATGATCGCCTTCACACTCGCCTGAGAGGCTAACGGCTCCACCTTGGTGGACGGCTCAGCCTCCTTCCTTTTTTGGAGGCTTCCTTTTGTGGAAGACTCCTTCGCCGCCTCGACCTCGTTGACCTGATGTCGTTGACCGCGAACTTCGACCTCGTGGACCTGATGTCGGCCCGATATTTCCTTTCTTGGATCCGCGAGGTCCCATTCTCGCGTGCTCCCGAAAAAGTCCACAAACTCGTTGCGCGTGTACGCCGCGCCGTCCGGCGCCACCCGCCGCTCGGGAATTTGAGCCGGTGCACCTTCCTGTTGGACGACGGGCATGGGCGTCGTAGTGGGCGTCGTCGTGGGCGTCGTCGTGGGCGTCGTCGTGGGCGTCGTCGTGGGCGTCGTCGTGGGCGATGATGGCGTCGTGTCGGGCGCGGGGGCACGTCGGGTGGGCGGCGGCGGCGGCAGGGCAAGCTGCGGCTGCACGAATCCGATCTCGAGGAGCATCTCGAGGAACTGTCCCATCACCTGGTCCATTTGAGTCAGAGTGTCATCAGAGACACATCAGAGTGTCATCAGAGTGTCATCAGAGTGTCATCAGAGTGTCATCAGAGTGTCATCAGAGTGTCATCAGAGGCTCATCACCTGGTCCATTTGAGTCAGAGTCTCCCAAGAAAGGAAGTTGGTGCGGCAAAGCTCGCGCGCCGCCGCCGCGCCTCGCGCCGACGCCCGACGAAACGCTTCATAAGCATGCAAGATGGCGAGGTGGTCTGAGCGGAGCACGCCCGCGAACCTAATGAGGGAGCCAATCAGCATGCCATCAGCATGCAAGATGGCGAGGTGGTTTGAGCGGAGCACGCCCGCGAGGGAGCCAATCAGCATGCCATCAGCATGCCAATCAGCATGCACTCAACATGCACTCCGCATGCACTCCGCATGCAATCAGCATGCACTCGGCATGCACTCAGCATGCACTCAGCATGCACTCTGCATGCACTCTGCATGCACTCTGCATGCACTCGGCATGCACCTCTTGCGTGCGGCGCGCGCCTCGTCGCGGTGGTCAAAGGGCTCGACGAAGGGTGAGCGGAGGGAGAGGCCAGCGGCGATGATGAGGATGGGGTGCAGGCAGCCGAGCATGCTGCGGGAGAGTGAGAGGCGATTAGGAGGCGATTAAGGGCAATTAGGAGGCGATTAGGAGGCAATTAGCTTCTACAAAGATACGGGGCAGTTGGCGTCTACCACGATGATGATGGCGAGGGCCCAAAGAGGGGCCATCAGATCTCCAAAGAGGAGCATCTGAATCTGAATCTGAATCTCAATTTAAATCCTCAATCTCAATCTCAATCTCCATCTGTAACTCGGTCTCGCACCTGCCAAAGAGGAGCATCTTGCCGATGCGAACGTCTACCGGTAGCGTCGCGAGGTGGTGTCCGAGGGGCGTGAGCTCCTGCTGAGGACCCTCGAGAGCCTGATGAGGGAGGCAATCAAGGTGATGAGGGAGGCAATCAAGGTGATGAGGGAGGCAATCAGCCTGATGAGGGAGGCAATCAACTGATGAGGGAGGCAATCATAATCGCACCTGCAGTTCGGCGAGCGTCGTGATCGCCTCCCGCACCGCATGTGCGGCAGGTGGGTTGAGTGCCTTCGACAAGAAGGATTCGATCTCGCCGAGGTCGAGCAGCTTGATCTGCGGGCGGAGATCGTGCGGCGGCGCGGTCATCAACGGTGATGAAAGATCGCCAATGATCATCAGCGGTCATCAGCGGTCATCAGCGGCCATCAGCGGTCATCACCTGCAGACAGAGCTCGCGTAACGGTCATCAGTGGTCATCAGCGGTCATCAGCGGTCATCAGCGGTCATCAGCGGTCATCAGCGGTCATCACCTGCAGGCAGAGCTCGTGTAAAGGCACGCGGAGCATCTCGGGAGGTTGGAAGGGAGCCATCCCGTCCGAACGAGCCTTCGTGTACCTGTGGGGACACGGGGCGCCGTGGTGAGCGCTTGCATGCATGGCAGGGAGGTTGGAAGGGAGCCATCCCGTCCGAACGAGCCTTCGTGTACCTGCCGCAAACATGCTCCATCAGAGTGGCCGTCGGACAGCATCAGGCGCAATCAGGCGCAATCAGGCGAGGGCTCTTCGCAATCAGGCTCAATCAGGCGCAATCAGACGCGGGTTCGTCGCAATCAGGCGCAATCAGGCGCAATCAGTCGAGGGCTCGTCGCAATCAGGCGCAATCGGACGCAATCAGACGAGGGCTCGTCGCAATCAGCCGTCATTACATGTAGAACGCCTCGCCCGCCTGCACACGGCCTGCACGTCCGCGCCGCTGCCGTCGGTTCGCCGTTGAGATCCAGCAGTCGATCAGCTGCGGGAGCCTGTTAAGCGCGTCGTATCGGTTCTCCTTGGCACGCCCCGAGTCGATGACGATGATGATGTCATCAATCGTGATCGAGGTCTCGGCGATGTTGGTCGCAATCACGACCTTGCGCTGGCCGTTGGGCGGCTGTTGGAAGACGGCGAGCTGCTCCGAGATCGCAATTGAAGTGGTCATCAGTGGCCATCAGTGGTCATCAGTGGTCATCAGTGGCTATCAGTGTTCATCAGTGGTCATCAGTGGTCATCAGAGGCCATCATGACCCATCAGAGGTCATCAGTGGCCATCAGTGGCACTCCCCTGCTTGGCCGAGGCTTGCAATGAGAGAGGTCATCAGAGGCCATCAGTGGTCATCAGTAGCACTCACCTGCTCCGACTGCGCAATCATCGAATGTAGCGGGAGCGGCAGCAGCGTTCGGCTTGACGGAACACCGACGGAGAGGGCTGCATGCAACGCCATGATCTCATGGGCGCCTGGGACGATATCACGAGAGGCGATCAGAAGGCCATCAGCAGTCAGCATGCAATCCGAGGCAACTCTGAAGGCAATCACGGCAATCAGAAGGCAATCAGCATGCAAACCGAGGCAACTCTGAAGGCAAGCACGGGTCCATCAGCAGGGTCGTCACCGGGCATGAACACAAGGATCGCGCCTGGCGGTCATCAGGGCGTCATCAGGAGGTCATCAGGGCGTCATCAGTCGTCATCAGGGTCGTCACCGGGCATGAACACAAGGATCGCGCCTGGCGGTCGATGCGCATCGAGATGAAACACGAGCGCCGCAATCGCGTCAATGTTCACTCGCTCCTCGTCCATGATCTCGAGAGACTCGTACACGTGCCCCGGGTACGTCGCCGCACCATCAGCCACAGCCGCCGCCCGCGCCGCCTCCTTGGCCACCGCCGCGCTCAGGGCGTCTCGCATGGCGCCGCGCGCCTGTGGGGAAGGGCGGGGCGCCGTGGTGAGCGCTTGCATGCTGGAGCACTCGCCGCGCTCAGGGCGTCTCGCATGGCGCCGCGTGCCTTGCCAGAGCCGTCGCCCTTGCGCAAGTTCGCATGCATCGCGACCATCTCGGAGAAGCCGAGCCCTTCCCCTCCACCGCGCTGTGTTGGGCAAGGGCATGCGAGGAGGTGAGGTGGTGTTTGGCGCTCAGAGAGGCGCCGTGTCGGGCGCTCAAAGGTGGCACGAAGATGTTGGCGCTCATCGATGGTCTCTGGTGCCAAAGGAGGTCATCAGAGGTCATCAGAGGCCATCAGTGGGTCCTCAGAGGCAATCAGCGGCGCACCTCGGCCGAGCGCTCGCGTTTCGCGTACTGCGAGCCCGGCTCGATGATGAATCCGGTCATCATGAGAATCTCCTCAAGCCAATGCTCTTCCACAGGATGGGTGAAGCCGGGGATGTGCAGCGAAGGCGCGGGGGACGTCCGGATTTGGAACGTGGGTGCAACCATAATAGGCAAGCCCACCTCGGCTTCGTCATCCTGATTCGTCAACTTCGTCACCTTCGTCTCCTCAGCTTCGTCATCGAGGATTCGAACGGCGAAGTAGTTGGAGAACATGGAGGCATTGACGGTGGCGGACATGAGGATGATGCGGATGGAGGGGCGACGGCGCACGAGATCGCGCAGGATGATGAGCAGAAAGTCGCTCTGCAGTGAGCGCTCGTGGACCTGATGATAGAGGCAATCAGCATGCAATCAGAATGCAGTCCGCATGCACTCAGCATGCACTCAGCATGCACTCAGCATGGCACTCGGAAGAAAGCCGCTCTGCAGTGAGCGCTCGTGCGAGTACCTCGTCCACGATCTGATGATGGAGGCAATCAGCATGCAATCAGCATGCAGTGAGCGCTCGTGCGAGTACCTCGTCCACGATCTGATGATGGAGGCAATCAGTGAGCGCTCGTGGACATGATGATGGAGGCAATCAGTGAGCGCTCGTGTGAGTACCTCGTCCACGATCACGTGCGAGATCCCGCCGAGATCGGCATCTCCGTGCAATCGACGCAGCAGCACCCCCGTCGTGCAGAAGAGGAGACGCGTGGCGGCCGAGCGCTTCGACTCGAGGCGGATTTGATAGCCCACCTGCCAAATATGGACATCATCCAGCGCAATCAGGCGCAATCAGACGCAATCAAGGGCCATCCGACGCAATCTCAGTACCGTCTGGCCGAGTGGCTCGCATCGCTCAGCGGCCACCCGAGTCGCCACACCGATAGCACTTAAGCGACGAGGCTGGGTGCAGATGATCGAGACGGCGCCCGCACGGCCGGACTCTATGGCGTCGTCCAGGATGAATTGAGGCACCTGCCAAATTAGGGAGCGGGTTTGGGGCGATCAGAGGCACTCCGCGAGGCCAGCAGAAATGGGGGCACACCTGAGTCGTTTTCCCACAGCCTGTCTCGCCACTGACCACAAGCACGGAGTGGCCCTCGAGGGCGCTCAATACGGCGCGGCGTTTGGCGGCGGCCGGTAGCTTGTCACGCGCCGCCTGCATCTCGTTCCATTTATGGGTGCCTTGCTTCGCGCGGTGCAAGGCATGCAGCTGCTGCCCCTGCGACTGCTGAGCCGCCGTTAGAGGCGCAGGTAGCAGAGCGGCGGCAAGGTCGGAGGCCTTCATGGGAGGCGGCGGCGGCGGAGCGGGAGCGAGAGGAGCTTCCATATCAGGCGATGCGGGAGGGAGAGGAGCCTCAGTGGCGGTGGACGCGAGGGTAGCGGCAGTGAAGGCTCCGGCCGCATTGCATGCCGAATCGGCAACGCCATCTGACGAAACGGCACCCACTCGACCCAAATTAGGCAATACGCCATCCGACGAAATGGTACCGCCGTCGAGCGCCCTCGTGAGCACTTCCTCGTCGTCTGTGCCCAACCTTTCCATATTGGGTACTGCGGTGGTCACCTTTTCGTGAGCACTGGCGGAGGCGGTAGAGGTCTTGCCCGCTGCCAGCACCGCCGCCGTCGCCGTCGCCGATCCGCTCCCGCCATTTTGAAGGTGCTCGGGCCATTCGCCGAGAGTTCCTCGACCCCTGCCCATATTAGGCAGGTGACTCCCGCCATTTTGAAGGTGCTCGGGCCATTCACCGAGAGTTCCTCGACCCCTGCCCATATTAGGCAGGTGACTCCCGCCATTTTGAAGGTGCTCGGGCCATTCACCGAGAGAGCCTCGACCTCTGCCCATATTAGGCAGGTGACTCCCGCCATTTTGAAGGTGCTCGGGCCATTCACCGAGAGAGCCTCGACCTCTGCCCATATTAGGAAGGTGCTCGGGCCAATCAGCGAGAGTTCCACGCCCTCGACCTCTGCCCGTATTCGACGCTAAAACCACCCCTGTCGACGCTGAAACCACCCCTGTCGACATTGCCGACGCCGCCGGTGCCGCCGGTGCCGCCGGTGCCGCCAAGAGCGCCGTACCGAGCGCCGGAGCCACCATCGCCGCCGATGCTGCCGGTGCTGGTGCTGGTGCTGCCTCGACCGCCGCTGCCGCCGGTGCTGGTGCTGCTGCCGCTTGCGCTTGCGCTTGCTGCCTGGCCGCTCGCTTCGCAGCAGCCTCAGCCTCGTCCTTTTGGATCAGCGCTTTGACCTGCAATCCAGTGCTAATCAGAGCCCAATCAGAGTCCAATCAGAGTTCAATCAGTGGCGATCCGGTTCTAATCAAAGTCCAATGAGGACCCAATCAGAGTCCAATCAATCCTCTCATCACACCTGCTCCCGACGACGCTCCCTCTCCGCCTCCATCAGTGGTCATCAGTGGCCATCAGCGATCATCGGTAGCACTCACCTGCTCCCAACGACGCTCCCGCTCCGCCTCCTCCGCCGCCTCGCGTTCCCGCCGCACCTAATTAGGGAGAGAAGTGCGCCGTGGTGAGCACATGCATGCAAGGGCGCCTCCTCCGCCGCCTCGCGTTCCCGCCGCACCTCCGACTCGAGTAACGAGCGCATCGCAAGCGAGTCACGCGCATACGCCGCCGACTCGTGTGCCGTCGTGCCCACACGCGCCGTTGTGAGCGGGCGCGCCGCCCCACCGTCGGCCGCCGCCGCCGCCGCCGCCGCCGCCTCGGCGGCGCCCGCCTCGGCCGCCGCAGCCGCGACCTCCTCGACCGTTTGCGGCGGCGGCTTGATGCATGCTAGCCGTTGGAGCAGATGAGGCAGCTCCTGTCGAAACCAGCTGAGCAGGTCGAAGAGCACAGGCGCCGCGCCGCTGCCGGAGGCCGCATTCTCGAGATGATCAGTCATCAGTGGTAATCAGCGGTCATCAGCGGTCATCAGCGGCACTCACCTGCCGGAGTCCGCATTCTCGAGGGCGAGCTGCAACCCCCGCCGCAGAAGGACCTTTGTAAGCTCGAGCTGCGTTTGGGGCAGGAGCTGTGGACAGCACACGGCCACCAGCGGCGGCGCTCGGGGGTAGGGCCACCACGGGCGCGCGGCGCGGGAACAGACGAGCAGCTCGAGTGATTCCACAGTGCTCGACGATCTCGCCTGATGAGGAGCGCAATCAGGCCGACGCAATCAGGAAGGGCGACTCAGGCTGGGAGATTCAATCTGGGAGATTCAATCTGGGAGATGCAATCCGGGAGATGCAATCCGGGAGATGCAATCCGGGAGATGCAACCACAGGGCTTCCACAGGGCTTCCCACAGGGCTTCCACAGGGCTTCCACAGGGCTTCCACAGACGTACCTGCTCGATGACGCCTGCCATCAAGGCGCCCGTTGGGAGTCGCGTGCCATCAGGGGCGAAGCCCGAGAGACGCGCCGCAAGGTGCCTGATGAGGGGTGCCATCACGAGGTGTCATCAGAGGTCATCAGGGGCGCCGCAAGGTGCCTACCCGAGCGGCACGCACTCGGGTTCGTCAGGGGCACTCGGGTTCGTCCGGGGCACTCGGGTTCGTCATTTGCACTCGGGTTCGTCAGGGGCACTCGGGTTCGTCCGGGGCACTCGGGTTCGTCATTTGCACTCGGGTTCGTCAGGGGCACTCGGGACGCATCCGGGTTCGTCAGGCAGGCACCCGTCCAAGGCGCCCTCGGCAGCGTGGGCCTTGGAGCAGTATGCCGAGTGCACGATGCGGTTGGTAGGCAGCGCGCAGCCCGGCAGCACGCAGTTCAGACAGCGTCCAGCGGCGGGCACGGCCGACGCGCCGCCCCGAGCACCAGCGCCTTCATCATCGTCGATCAGATGCTCGGAGCTAAATGTCCACGGTGCCTCACCTGCCAAGTTAGGAATGCGTGTGGGGGCATCCGTGGCAAAGCAGTGGCCATCAGCGGAATCAGTGCCAGTCAGACGCAATCATACGCAATCATACGCAAACATACGCAATCAGGCGCAATCAGGCGCAATCAGGCGCAATCAAAGGCTCACCGGTCGATGCGTCCCAGAGCAGAGTGAGGACGGATCCGCCCGCGGTTTGACGAAACTCGGGCCCGAGGATCGCGCCGAGGGCGGCCTCCTCCTCCGCCTGCATCTCGCGCAGCTCAGATTGCATCTCGTGCGCCTCAGATTGCATCTCGTGCGCCTCAGATTGCATCTCCGGAGCAAGCACCAATCTCCGCAGGCGCTCGAGCCCCGCCAATCGCGCGCTCGCCGCCCGCGCGGCCGCCATGCGCCCCGCCGCCGTGGCGCTCGTCATGGCGCTCGTCGACGCGCCGTCTTGAGCGACCGTTGGCGCGACCTGACCCGGACCGTTGGCCGCGCTCGGCATGGCGCTTGGCAAGGTCGTCGCTAGTTTCTCGAGCGTTTCGCGTAGCAACGCCGCTAAGGCGACTTCCTCACAATCGCCGCCGCCGCCGCCGCCGCCCTCGGTTGCCTCCGCTAGACGCACTATGCAACGTGAACGTGCGAAGCCAAAGGCACAGAGCCGCTGCAGCTGCGCACGCGCCACCGCCTCGGCCGCCTCCGCCTCCTCCGCCCGCATCGCCATCTCCGCACCCGAGATCGAACCCGAGATCGCATCTCCCTCCTCAGACGCGCGCTCGGGTTTCGTCAGCGGCGGAGGCTTGGGCGAGGTGCATATCTCGCATGAGCTCGCCTCCGCGCCGTTTTCGAACGTGCACGCGGAGCACGCCCACGGGCGCGGCGGCGGGGCGGGCGCTTGTGTCAGAGCGCCGCGCGCACCCGCCACTAGACTGATCCCACCGCCGCTGTTCCCACCTCCGCTTCCGTCCGCGCTGATGCCGTTGTTCACACCACCGCTGTTCACGCTGCTGCTCGTCGCCAGCTTGGGTGCTGACGTGCGCGCGAGGCGCAGCTTGGGCCGGAACTGGAGCGGCAGCTCACCGATCGGCACGTGCACGCACAGCCAGTCCAAGCATTCGGAGAGCAGCCCTGGGCGGGCGAGCAGGGACGTGCCGCCCTCAACGCCTTCTCCCTCGCGTGCGAGCACGATGGCGACCGCCTGCCGAGCGAAGCGCTCGACGAATTTGAGCTCGGCCAAAGCTCGTAGCAGGAGCGTCTCGGTCCCGGCGTGCACGCTCGTCGTGGACGCCAGCGCCGCCGGCTCCTCGCGCAGCTCCTCGAGCAGATCGATCACCAGCACCTCCATCTCCGCCGACATGCCGACCGAATCGAGCTGCGCCGCGCGCTTCTTTGCCCATTTCTGCAAGCCCTCCTTTTGGTGCTCGAGGAACCGACGGTACGCGGCCTCCGCATTCGACTGCGGCGTCGCCTTCGCGGGTCTGTCTCGGCGCATTCCAGTCTCCTTGCCGCGCAGCGCACCGTGAACGCGCGGGACCCCGGCTGTGAAGGGTGTCTTCGTTCAGTTCACTCTCACCCCCACTGCTAGCCTCGAGAGCACATTCGATAGGCTTCCGTTAGGTTGTCTGTTGTTTATGTAGTAACTGAACAGAAACGGATAACGGAACTGAACTGAACTCGTCAAACACACAAAGTTTGCGAGTCCTACACTGTGACTCGCCGCTTCACCCGGACGGTTTAAACGAGCATCCCCAGGGCTTTGAGCGCATACGGCTTGAAGCCGACGGCCTTGATCTCTGCGGCTGCGAAGCCTCCATCCTTGAGCTCCTTGGCCGTCAACTTGAGCGCTTCGTGAAGCTCCTTGGCGCTAAAGCCAGCCTCTCGGAACTGATCCACTGTGAACGAGCAGGAAGCCATGTCCTGGATCGTGAAGCCGGCCCCCCGCAGCTGCGTCGCCGAGAACCCCACCTCCTCGAGGTCAATGGCCTTGAAGCCGACCGTGCGGAACTCGTCGGGGGCGAAGCCGACCGGATGCAGCTGGGCGAGCGTGTAGCCGCCCTCGTATAGCTCGGAGAGGCCACAGCCGATGGCGTGCAACTCGACCGCGCTGATGCGGCCCGCAATGCGTAGCTCTTTCGCGCTGATGCCCGCCTCGTGTAGATGCAAAGTCGTGAAGTTGGCCGACAGGAGCTGCCGTACTTTGAAGCCGCCGTCGTAGAGCTGCCTCGCGCCAATGCCGCACGCGATCAAGTCCTCGATGGGGTAACCTCCCATCCTCAAGTCGGCGACCTTGAAGCCGTTTTCTACGAGCTTCTCGATCGAGAAGCCGGCATGGCGCAGCACTTGCACCGGAATGCCTGCGAAGACCAGGTCGGGCAGCGCATAGCCTGCCTCAGCCACCTCCTCCTTTTTGTAGCCGCCCGCGCGGAGGTCGGCGGCGGAATAGCGCGCCGCTTGCATTTCCTTGGCAGTGAAGCCAGCCTGCCATAGGAATCAGCAGTGGCGATCAGCAGTGGCGATCAGTGGCGATCAGTGGCGATCAGGGGCGATCAAAGGACGTGAGTTGGCATTCGGTGGCACTCAGTAGGCGGGCAGTTTATCAGTGGCAATCAACGACACTCACCTGCCGCATCTCGGACACGTCAAAGCCCGCGAGCTTAATCTCGGACGTCGTGTAGCCACCCGCCTTGATCTCGGCGGCGGTAAAGCCCGCTTCTCTGAGATCGGCGCACGAGTACAAGTGCGCGTGGAACTCCTGCGCCGTGTAGCCCCCATTCTTGAGCTGGCTAGTCGAGTAGCCCGCCTGCTTCATCTTGAGCAGCTTTGTGCCGATCATGCGGAGCTCCGAGAGCGAATAGAATTGCGCCAAGTCCTTGATGTCAAAGTGGTCCTTGAGCTCAAGAAGCGAGATGCCGCCGGCCTTCATCTCCTTGATTGAGAAGACGGAGGCGATGCGCAGCCCGCACGCGCGGATCTCCATCATCGAGAATCCTCCATCTCGAAGGTCGAACGCACTAAAGCCTGCCTCCTCCAGCAGCTTGGCGCTCACGTTTGCTTGGCGGAGCTCATTCACACGGAACCCACTCAAACGCATCTGTTGGATGGTGCACCCGATCCGAAGCAATTCCTCAACGCCAAACCCGACGTCTTTGAGCTCCTTGACGGTGGCGCCATTCGTCTTCAGGTCTTCGGCGCTGCACCCGCCCTCTTTCAGATCGTGCCACTTGAACCCCGCCTCGAGCAGCTCCGGGGTGCTGATCTTCGCGTGCCGCAGCGCCTTGATGGGGAAACCGCCGGCCTTGAGGTCGGGTAGCGTATACCCGAGCTCGAGCAGCGCCTTTACCTTGTAATTCTTCTCGCGCAGCTGCGCCACCGTGAAGCCCGCGGCCGTCAGGTCGGCGGCGACGAAGCCGATATTGATGAGCTCGTCCACGGTGATGTCGGCCGTCGCAAGCACCTTTGCGGAGAAGCCAGCTTGCTTGAGTTCGTCTGGGGCGAAGCCCTTGCCCTCGGCGTACAGTTCGCGTGCCTTGAAGCCTGCAGCTATCATCTGCTTGCAGTTGAAGCCCGCATCCTTGAGCGGCACGACCGCGAACCCTGCGGCCCGCAGCTCGCTCGCACCCAAATCTGCGGCCCGGAGCTCAGGCGCCGAGAAGCCCGCGTCCTTGAGCTGCACGACGGTGAACCCGCCGGCGAGCAGGTCTTCTGCCTTCAAGGCGAGCTTCTTGAGCGTGGCGGCGTTGAAGCCACATTCGCGCAAGTCGCGGACGGAGCACCCTGCTGCGGAGAGCTCGTGAGCGCTGAAGCCGCTCACGCGGCACTCTTGAAGTGTGATGCCTGTCCCCATCAGAGTGGCCGCATCGAAGCCCACCTGCCTCAGCTCTTGCGTGGTGTACCCAGCCGCCTTGAGCTCCAGAAGCGGGTACCTGATGCAAGGTGCACTCGGAGCTCATCAGTGACGCCATCAGGGAGGTCATCAGCAAGGCCACTATCGAACCCATCAGGGAGGTCATCAGGGAGGTCATCAGGGAGGTCATCAGGGAGGCCATCAGGGAGGCCATCAGCGAGGCCACCATCGAACCCATCAGCAAAGCCATGAGTGAGGCAATCAGCGACCATGAAGAACAATCAGCGTACCCTGCCTCCTTGAGCTCCTTGAGCGGCAGACCCTCGGCCTTTAGGCCGATGACAGAGATTCCAGCCGCCTTGAGATCCGCGACGGACGAGCCAGCCATTGCGAGGTCGTTGAGAGAGACGCCCACCTTGCGCAGCTCTTCAGCGCCGTACCCGATGGCCTGCAGCTCCTGCGTGCTGTACCCGGCGGCGCGCAGCTCGACCAAAGTGAAGCCGACGGCCTTGAGAGAAAAGGCCGAGCATTTCGCGTCGCGAAGCTCGCCCGCCTCGTAGCCCGCCGACTTCAGCACCTCAACCGACCATCCAGTGCCGATGGCCTCGACGGCGGAGTAGCCGGCGCCCTTAATCTTCTTGGCGCCAAATCCCGCGTCCCGCAACTCGGAGGCGAGGTAGCCCGCGATGCGCATCTCGGCGCCGCTGTACCCCGCTGTGCGCAGGTCGGCGATCGAGAAGAAGCCCACCTCGCGCATCTCGGAGCAATAGTAGCCCGAATTCCGCAGATCCGCCGCCGGGTAGCCTCCATTGACGAGCTCCTCGAGTGTGAAGCCGGCGTCTCGCATCTCCTTGGCGCTGAACATGGCCTTTCGCAAATCGTCGGGCGTGAAGAGAGGCTTGAGCGTGCGGAGGTCGAAAGTGCCCTCCTTGAGCTGCGAGGCGTCGAAGCCATTGTCCTTGAGCTCGGCGGCTGAGATGCCCGCCTCCTTGAGCAACTTGGGGCTGAACCCACCCTCGGATAGCTCGATGGGCGTGAAGCTGGCCATCCGGAGCTCCTTGGCAGAAAAGGTTCCTAATCGGAGCTCGGCCGCTGAGAAACCGGCCACCTTGAGCTCATGGGCCTTGAGGCCAGCAGCTTTGAGGCCGTCGGCGGTGAACCCGCCAACCCGCAGCTCCGCCAGGTTGAAGCCGGCGCTCAACAGCTCCGATGCCGCGAACCCCACACTCCGAAGTGTCTCTGCATTCACCAGGGTGAACAAGTGGCCGCGTCGGCACGAGCCCTCGACGATCATTGAGCACAGCTCCTTCTTCCAGGCGTCCCGTTTCAACCGGCCAGTCTTGGCGGCCACGCACATGGTGATGGTGCGATCGCGCGCAATCTCTTCGTACGCTGTGATGGGCCCGTCGACGTTCTGCCGCAGCATGTCGGCAATGAAGAAGATCTCCTCACGCCACGCCCCCCCCGGAATGAAGAACGGGGTCGCCTTCAGTGCTTCAATCGCCTCGTCGCCGCCCTTTCGCAGGCGCGCGATCGGAATGATGCAGCCGCTCACCGCCGACAGCTTCAGGTGCTTGAGGGCGCTCAGCGTCGCCTGGCTCTGGTTGAGCTGCTCGAGCAGCGGCACCCCTGTCGCCTTCGTCCCGACCCACGTCAAGCCGCTCAAGGTCAGGTCGAGGCTGATCAGGCTCGAGTTGCGAGAGAGCGCGTCGATCAGCGGGCTGATCTCGGCCCCATCGAGGTGGTATGGGCACTTCCACTCGACGATCGTGCCCTTCTTGAGCGCGTCGAGCGGCAAGCCCGCGCCCACCTCCCAGAGCTGGAGCGCTTTGGCGCCGATCGTGAGACCCGCCGCGCGCGCGCCCGCAATCACCTCGATCCACAGCTTCAGCATCGCGATGGTCGAAATGAGGATCGAAGTGGGAAGCACCGCCGCAAACTCGAGCATGGCCAGCTCCGAATCGGACGCGGTGCCCGCCTGCGTGCGGTAGATGACGACCACGTAGATGTACGACTGGAGGATGCACTGCGGTAGCGACTCGATGACCACCTCGGCGATGATGCGCGTCGCCTTGTAGGCCGGGATGAACTGCCGCAGCCACTCGGGAAAGGGCAAGATGGCGAGCAGCCCAAAAGGCTCAAAGAACATCAAGCAGTCGAGCGCCAAGA
Organism: Chrysochromulina tobinii; assembly: GCA_001275005.1. NCBI lineage: Eukaryota > Haptophyta > Prymnesiales > Chrysochromulinaceae > Chrysochromulina > Chrysochromulina tobinii. The sequence continues at coordinate 15,286 of JWZX01002816.1, forward strand.
GGCCCCACGGGAAGCCGAAGACGAGGAAGAAGAGGTAGATCGAGCTGTTCGAGCCAAACGTACTCTGCAAGTACGGCAGCACGCGCAGCTCGACGATGAGGAACTGGAACACCAGAAGGAAGATGCCGATGCCGGACCAGGTGTAGTTGCCCGTGGTCCAGAGCAGCACCGAGACCTGCACATCCGAGACGAGGTCCGCAAAGTAGAGGCCGACGGAGAAGATTCCGTTGGCCGAGCGCATTAGAATCTGGAGCAGAGCGCTCTTCATCAGGCGCCCGACAAAGCCCGGCGAGGTCGCCGAGCTGCCGGCCTGTTTCGGCGCCTCTTTGCCCCGAGCAAGCGCGTCGCCCGAGGCTTCCGCATGCGTCGTGACTGCCTTCCGGATGCCCATCAGCCCCGACTGGAGGTTCTGGCACCGGGTCTGTAGCCGCTTGAGCTTCTCCGAGCACTCCTTCGCTTCGGTGGTGGTAGGATTCTTGCGGTACCGCACCTTGTATTGGACGTCAAGCTCATCGGCCTGGTCTTGCGTGGCTCTCAACTCCTCCTTCAAGTCCTCTTGCGATAAGGCGGTGTCATCAGCGATGGAGGGTTTGCCGGGCACGGCCGAGGCGGCCGCCTCCGGGACTCCAGCCTCGATGTCTTCACCCCGCGCCAGAGTCTCAAGCTGCTCCTTTTGCTCCTGCTTCTGATGCTGCGCTCTGGCATGGGCTGCCTGCAATAGCCCCCAAAAATGCTTGAACTCGTCGAGCTGGAGCTCCCCGTCGCCATTCTCGTCGACTCGAGCGATAGCGCGCGTGATGTCCTCCTCCGAGACGCTCCTGTTCAGGGCATCTCGAAGCTCTTTGGCATCCACGGTGCCGCTTTTGTCCTTATCTAAGACGGCGAATGCATCGACGTAGTTCATGGACATGTGCAGCTTGGAGCGCTTTGCAAAAGTCGCCTCCGTAAAGAATCCATTCAGCATACCCGAAGCCTCTTGCTTATCGATCTCAATATAGCCATAGCGCGAGAGGCGCACGAGTTTATCCTGCAGCCGCCTAATGCCTTTCCTAATCTCCTCGAGGTAGAGGAAGAAGGCTCCTATGGCGAATACGATGCCGAAGTTGAGGGAGAGACAGAGAACCGGGTGAGCCTCATAGTAGGTGAAGACCCGATTCATGATGGAGGCGGAGTCTACAAGATCTACGTTCAGCGACTTTTGCAAGGTGTCAAGCATGATTCGTATGAATTCGAAGGATGCGACGAGGATCGCACACGCGATTAAGAGCTCGACAGCGCCTTGGCGATGCAGCTCCACTAAGTACTCACGTAGGTCATCGCACATCTGCTTGGGAGATGGGCATTGGCACGACGTAGCCCTCGCTGACACTGCCTCTGAAGGTGCATCTGGAGCGGGAGCCCCTTCAATGGCACCTCGATTGCCGACGCGACTGAAGTAGACCTTCGCAGACCGGCCCACCGGCGGAGGGCAGGACATCGGGGTGGTGAGCGCTCCATCGGTGCCAGCCAATATCGGCGGCGTGCCTGTTCGATCTGTCATATCTTCCGATCTGGTGAGCGCACTTAACCTTCGCGAGGCGATTTTGGCCAGGTTGCGAACGGAAAGCATTTCGGCTGTACTCTTAGCACGACGAGTGCATGGAGACTACCAGCGTGCAGCCAAGCAGTGCAGCTGGAAGCCTGAGAGGCACGCGACGAGAGAGCCAAAAAGGCACCCCAGCACGTTTGGGATTTTGAAGGAGGACACATCTGAAACTTCCCCCATGCGGCAAGTTTTTCTCGCCGTGCCGTCAAAAGACATCCACGTTTGGGATTTTGATTGAGAAAACGTTTCACATCAACCGTCCACCCAAAGTGGTAAGTTTTTCCAAGGGGTCCTCCCAGCCCCATGGTTTTTCTCGCAGCAAGCATGCATGCATGCTTGCTTGCTTCTCGCGATCTCGCCGCGCCGTCGTCCCTGGCCGTCGTCCTTTTTGTGTAATCCTTATCTCGCAAGCGAAACGGCCGGTCGACCGATTGGCGCTTGTGCTCGACCGCTGCCATTGTGTGTGTCATGGACTTAACATTCTTCAAGACAGCCCCTTGAAGACAACCGCCCCGGAACCCCAAGATGATCCAAGCATTCCAAGCCTAGGAACCAACTAGCGAACTAGGATTCAAGGGCCAACATGATCCCTACCTTGCCGGGTACCTTGCTTGCCCCGAACTGCACGAAAACTGCACGACGCACCTCGGAACCTAAGCACCAACCATTGGTTGCCCATTTGCCCTTGTGCCCGCCCTTGTGATTGCCTGGTTGGTCTTCCCAGCATTGCTTCCCAGCTACAACCTACAAAGAAACAAAGGGCCTACAAGGTACAGTCCATTATAGATGCCCTGTGTTACATGTGTACATGTAATTCTGTGTAGAACTATTACAAGATCGAAGATGAAGTTCAATTTTCGATAGCCAGATGTCGACAGCGCCGCACAGACCGCGCGGATCGAGCCTCCAGAAGTTCAAGGCAGCCAGTTGCATACAGGATACAGCCGCCAACGAACACATCGTCTCGGCGTGCAAAGAAAGGGATCAAACAAATATCAAACAAATGTTTAAAATAAGACGTGCGGGTTCGTGCGTTCAAATTTGGATTTTATACGCTTTACATATTCATACGCAAGGCATGTACGCTTTACGCAAGGGCTTTATATACGGGTCGGTTCCTTGGTTGGCAGGGCGCCTGATCAGGATCCTCTCACGGCATGCACGGCACGAGGGTGGGGATTTGTGTTAGTAACGTTTGTCGCACGTTCGGGTTTTGAAGAAGTTAGGGTCGGTACAAAACGCGCCGCGGTGAGCGTTCACTCCACAAGACTACCATTTCCGCATCGTCAAGAGCAAGTCTGACGAATGTCCGGGATGTTCGATGGCGCTGGAGGAGGAGGTGGCGGCAATGACCCTGCGCCTTTTAGCCCCGGAGGAAAGCGCCGCCCGGGAGACGACGATTCCATGGATGGCGGCAAGTCCATCGGATGGTGGGTCAAAAATCAAGACTTAGTGAAATTCGATGGGCCGTTCCTGGTGGAGAACACCAAGAAGATGTTCGGACAGGTTTTCACGATTATCGACGACGACAGCAACGGCGAGATCGATTCCGAAGACTTTGCAACCATGCCCGCGGCGATGGACAAGTGGGAGGAGCTCAAGATGGAGTTCTCCTCCGAGTCTGCTGTGAATCCGAGGGACTTTGTGCTCGGAATCAAGAAGATGGCGTGGAAGAAGGCGGTCGACCAGACCAAATTCGGGCCGGCCGACTTGCAGAACTACAGCCGTTTCACGACGAAACTGAACAAGGCGCTCAACGATTCGATCGAGAACACGTTGCGCGACCTGCTCTGCGCCATGATCGTGTACTCTCGCGAGGTATGATGGCCCTTCTGACCGGCCCCTCTGATGGCCCCTCTGATGGCCCCTCTGATTGATTTGCATGCAGGCGATGGAGAAGATGCAGGAGGCATGGGCTGTGCTCGACTTCGACAAGGACGGCTCGATCACCGTAAAGGACTTCGAAACGCGGCCGGGCGCTACCGCTCAAGCGACCGAGTACTTCACGAAGCTTGCAAATATGCTCGACGAAGATCACGACGGCACGATCACGCAGGCGGAATTTGAGATCGGACTCAAGCGGCACGCCGTCAAGGCTCTCGACCCCTCCGTCTTCCCCTCGTTCCATTACGGCGCCGCACAATCGAGCCTCGCGGGCGTGTCTTCTGGGCGCCTCCAGAAGTTCCAGATAGCCGCCAACGAATGCATCGTTTCGGCGTGCAAAGGGATTATCGGCGCGATGCGTTAGCCCAATGGGCAGAGCGCTCGCCCAATTGGCAGTCAGCCCAATTGGCTGATCATTAGCCCCAAAGGCTGATCATTAGCCCAATTGGCTGATCATTAGCCCAAAAGGCTGATAATTAGCCCAATTGGGCGATCTTTAGCCCAAAGGCTGATCATTAGCCCAATTAGCCGGGGGCGGGGCGGGGGGTATTGCCGACGCGCGTGTGGGGGGGCGCATGGGCGCATGGGCGTAGGGCGCTGAGTCGGGCGCATGGCACATGGCGTAGGGCGGGGCTCCCGTGGGCCGCCGCCCCGGGCGTTTGCACGTATTCAGCTCACAAGGGTACGAAGTACGCAATCGAACGTGCGAAGCCGATGGGCGTGGAGGGGTCGGCGGTGCAAGCTGCATGATGGTGCACACGTCCGCTCCCGGGCCCACGGCCACGCAGCGCGCTACTCGTCTCTGTTCTATCTCTCGTCGCTGATTCGCTCTCGCGCGGCGCCTCGCTGCCCGGGTCGTACACGATTAGTTGTGTGTGGCAACTGGCATCACTTTCGGGGCCAAGAAATGCGACGCCATGATCCGGCATGCGCGCTACTCGTAGATGCATCTCTCGAAACTCGAAGGCCAGCCGCCCAATGGCCACTCCGCGCGCGGCCTCAGTCCCCGAGTCTTCCTAAAGTCTCCCCCCGTTCCCTAGCCGGTAACATATTACTCGAGTCTCCCCGCCCTCTCCCTATCATACTTGATAGGCCCTTGCGGTCGGGGTGTGTGCGAGGTCAGAACAGCGGGAGCGACGGCTCCCTAGAGCCTAATTAGGCGACTCCCACGCGCCAAGGATTCTGCTCGAGGAATGTGTGCACCGCCTCTTCCTAATTAGGCGACTCCCACGCCCAAGGATTCTGCTCGAGGAATGTGTGCACCGCCTCTTTGAGCGCCAAGTTGGGTACCAGCTGGGACGACTCGAGAGGTCGGCGCGTTACCGGATCGAACTTGCCCACCTTTTGGAGGTGCTCGAGAATCACTGCCCTCTCATACGAGATTCCGTCTGGAGTCATCACGGGCTCGAGCATCGGTTCCATGGTGATCTTGCAGCAGAGGTAGTCGGGCACTCGGCTTGGGCCGCGTTTGGCACGGAGCGCGGCCATCGCCTCACCCAGGCACGAGCCTACCAGCTGCTGCTCCAGCTGCAGGTCGTGCAGACGCGTGCTGCTGCCGCTGCCGCTGCCACTGCCGCTGCCGCTGCCGCCGCTGCCGCCGCTGCCGCCGCTGCCGCCGCTGCCGCTGGCGCTCTCGATCACTGTCTGCTCACGCTCGTAGTGGCTCCTCAGCAAGCGCTCGACGAGCGCCTCGGATATGCCCACGTGCGCGGCGGCGACCGGATGCGCGACGGCCCACTGCCGCTTGCGCGCAGAGAGCATCGCACGCTGGATGTCGTCCCTGTATGAGATGGTCTTTCCTTTGCACAGGTCGATCGCGCGCAGCAGGTGGCTCGCAGCTTGTCCGTGCTGGCCCTGGCTATCGAGCGCGATGCCCAGCAGATAGTGCGCCTTGATGGAGGCATCGTCGAGCGAGAGCGCCGAGGTGCAGTCGGCGACCACAGCGTCCCACGCTGCCTTCTTCTTGTGACACTGCGCCCGGTTCGTAAAATAGACCGCCTCTGACGGCGCAAAGCAGATCGCCTCGGAGTAGGCCTCGATGGCGGCCTCGATCTTCCCCTTGGCGAAGCACTCGTTGCCGCGCTGCTTGCAAGCCTCTGCCTGCGCGCCCATCGCGAACATATCAATGGTGAAAAAACTCAAGCGCCGCGGAGAGGAAGATGGACCCCAGCCATGGTGTTAAAACGTCGCGGGCTTGGTGTGAATATTGTGTCTATTGGGTGCTCACCACGGCGCTCCTCTCCCCTCCCCACAGGCGAGTCGCTCTACGCAGCCCTGCAGGCGACCAGCAGCCGATCCTCGACCGAGCGCGTAGTGTAGCGGACGAGCCGCACGCTGTACCCGAGCTCACCCTGCAGCGCCGCCGCTCGGCTATAGTCGAGCATGCATTTGACTTGTCGGCCGAGACGAATCTTCTCGTCGCGCGGGAAGGTGCGCTCAAACTCGGACGAGTCCATGAAAGCAGGTGGGGGCGGGCCCGACTGCAGCCGCGTGCGTGCGCTCCGTGCGAGCTCGAAGAGATCGGGCAGCCAGCGAGATTGCCCCGAGATTGTCTCGGGACGCTCAAAGTCGGGAAGCGACTCGCCTTGCACACCATCGCCGGACGCGGACGCCGCGGACGCGGTCACCTTTGCAGACGCGGTCGCCGCCTCTGCTGACGCCGGCATTGTGGCCACAGGGAGGGCCGCTGGACCGTCCGAAACGTCCAAGGCATCCTTCGGCTGCATGCATGCCCGCTGACTCTCCTGGGGCGCAGCTTCCTGATTTGGCGCAGCGCCTGGCTCCGGCTCCGGCTGCATGCATGCCCATTGGCTCGTGGCCACTGCGACCCGAAACTCCTCCTCGTCCAGCCCGCATGCATTCCAAAACGGGCGGCCCGAAAAGTCGTCCCAACGGCAGAGGTAGTGGCAGCACGTGGCGAGGCAGCAGGGCGGTCGTCGATGGGGCGGCGCCCGGCGCAGCGCCTCCACGGCCAGGTCGCAGGCCGGGCCGCACAGATGCTTCGACATGCAGAGCTGACGTCGATCCGCGCCGAAGTCGAACGCGGCGATGTCCTTCACGAGGCGCACGACGGCGTCCGGCGGCGCGTCGCTGGGCTGGCCCGAGGGCGAGGCACGCTTGCGCATCGCGTGGTCGCTGCAGGCACGCCCTTTGAACTGCTGCCGGTCGACGAGCACGTGGGAAAAGCGAGCGCCCGTTAGCTGCTGCAGGCGCTCGGATAGGCGAGCGGTCCCAGCGCCAAGCTCGACCGCCACTGTCGTTGAATCGGATAGGCCGCCGATGCGCGCGAGATGGCGGACGATGGACACCTCCTGCTGCCAGTGCTTGCCGCCAACCTGTCCTGGCCGTCGCCGGCTAGTCTTGGTCGCCTGGCCGTCGTCGAGCAGCTCCTCCAGCGGAAGCGGCGGAAGGGACTGTAGCACGAGGTCGAGCTTCCAACGTAAGCGCTGCACCGTTATGCCAGTTGCCGCGGTGATGCGACTGGGTGCGGCGCGGCCAGTGCCAGCTGCTGCTGCTCCTACGGCTGAAGGCTCGGCTGCCGCTGGAGCTGCCGCTGGAGCTGACGCGTGAGGCTGGACTGCTGGCTCTTCCGAAGACGCACCGGAAGATGGGTTAGCATCGCCGTCCCCTGCATGAGCACCCCACGAGAACGGCGTATGTCCCGGCGGCACGGCGTCCGTGTGCGCCCGTAGCCATGAGAAACGCGTGTGGCCGCAGGGCAGCCAAGCCGCCACGTTTCCCATCGTGCACGGCTGCATGCAATTCGGCGCGCGAAGTTTCGGACACGCTCCAAAGGCGAACATGTAACCAGTATCCCAGCTTTCTTGGGCAGGCATTCGCGGGGCGGAGTTGCGCACAGCAGAACGTGCTCCTGGACCTCGCAGCCTCCTCCATCTTCACCACCAGCACAGTGCACCTCTCCCTTCCGCCATAGCTGCCTTGGCGCTTGCCGAAAAAGTCAAATTCAGCGCCTCCAAGAACCTGGTGCGTTCCGCGGTTCTTCAGGGACGTCCACCCCTGGTTTGGGAGTGTATGCGTCGTACGGCTGTGGATCGCAGACCGCGGAGCCGGGAAAAGGGCTCGCAATGCTATTCGGCCACATGCAGCCTGGCAAGTGCCGCGTCACCTTTGTCGGCGACAGCACCGTCCACGATGTGTGGGCCGCGGCAGTAGCGGATGCGATGCACGAGCTTCGGCTGCCGCTCGCCTCTTGCGACTTCAACGGGGTGCATGGCGACTGGCTTAGGGAGGAGGGCGCCTTTTGCCAAGCGAACAAGAGCGTCGACGAACTGCGAAGGCTCCCGAAGGAATCGCTCCTCACGTGCAACGCCACGTTTGCGGAGACCGCCGTCGTCACTGGTGGCACGTGCACGAGTGTCGTCCTCGACTACTGGCAGTCCGCCATGCTCGTCGTGCCTCGCTACTTTCGTCGAGTGGAACCGCCCGCCCCCTTGCTCCTCATGCAGGCGTCCAGTTTCGTCTTTCTCGGAGGCGGCGTGCATGCCAACAGCGAGCGCGACCTCGAACGCATCGCCAACACGACGATCTCACCGTTCCTGCTCACGGCCCTCCGCCAGGCTGACCGCCAGGTGGCTGACCGCCAGGTGGCTGACCGCCAGGTTATCCGACGGTCCGCGAGCGCCATGACGAGCGCCAGCTGGAAGAAGAGCACCGTGGGGCGCGCGCCCGACACAGCGCCCGGCACTGCTCGTGCTGCTGGCGGGTTCGCCTCCCCCGGGGGCAAGGTAGGGGGCAAAGAGCGCCAGCTCGCCCGGCTGCCTGATATGGCAGGGCTCGCGCGTCTGCTGTGGCTGGAGACATTGCCACAGCACTTTCCTGGCGAAGACGGCAGCGGCACTTTCCGGTGGTCAGCGATGGCGGCAAGCCCGCGGTGTGAGCCGATTCAAAACCAGACGGCCGCCAACTGGCGTAACCGTTACCTCGACGGGTGGGCGGGCCGCCTTCTCGCTGGCTTTCATGGGACGAGCCTCGGCACGAGCCCGAGCCCTGCCGATTTAGAGCACCCTTCTGCCATATTAGGAAGCCTCGGCACGAGCCCTGCCCCCGTTTTAGAGCACCCTTCTGCCATGTTAGGCAGTCCCTCTGGATCTGCCATACTAGGCCGCACGTCTGCTCCACGATCAGAAAAGCGCCCAGCTCGACGCCCATCAGTGCAGCCTGCACCCCCGTGGGTTCGGCTGCGCCTCTTCCATCTCTTCCTGGACCGACACGACATGCACGGCTCGTCGACGGACCCAAAGACGCGGCGCATCCCGGGCGTGGGCGTCGACTGCACTCACTTCTGCTTCTCGCCCTGGTTGTATGCACCCGTCTGGGACGCGGCGGTCAACGCGGCACTCGGTCTCGCGGCCGTGCCCCTGCCGTAACGTAAGAAAACGATATACACAAAACGTCGACAACGTAATAATCTGTGAGCTTATGGGAAAATATAAGAAAATCCCTACCAACCGTGTCCTGTGAGCTGTGTAGTACTCGAGTGTCGCTGGAACGAGAGCCGGGCGTCCGCTCTGCTCTTGCCACCTCGCTTTCATCGCCACCCATCATGCGACGGGGCAGAGCGGCAGACGAGCATCACGACGGAGTCGCTCTGCGCTGGGCCTCGAGCGCTGCCCGCCGAGCTTGGGACGCCGGCAGCAAGGAGCGCTTGAGCGACTCCACTCGCACTGCCTGCCTGAGGCCTGCGTTCTGAGCGTACAGGGTCTCGAGCTCGGCGCGCAGTTTGGCATTCATGTCGGTCGTCTTGCGCAGCGCCGTCTCGGCCTTCTGGCGGTACGCCTTGATGATGGTGAGCCTCTCGTCGAACGCTGGGTTGCCCATCATGGGCGGCGGTGACTGGGGCTCTGGCACTGGGAGGGAGGGCAACATCGCCATTTGCGACGGCGTGGTGACGGGCGCCGCGGCTTCGTCGGATGGCTGACGTCGTCGGCTCTCTCTGGGCGGCGTCGGCTCAGACAGCACCTTGACACCATTTTCTGCGATCGCCGTCCCCGCCCAGACCGTCGCATCGACTGCAGCGCCGAAGATGGCTGCTCCGAAGTCCAAAATAGTGCTTGCCTCCGGCTCGGCCTTTGTCTCCGCATTTTTCCCACCTTTGCTCTCCAATTTCTTCTGCACCTCTTTCGGAGGCGGCTCCTGCGCCATTTGCACAACCGCTACACCTGCACGTGATCGCTGCGAGATCCCAGGGTGCCCGCACCAAATGCCCTGAGGACAGAACGCCGTGGCGCTGCCGACGAGGAGGACCAAAAAACACATCCTTACGAGCATGAAACCTGTTTCCAAAAATGGTTCGACGTTTAGTCCCCCATCGATCGTGAGAAGACCCTGCGTCAACCTCGGGAAGATGTCTTCACAACGTTTTCACACTATCGCGCCTTTTTCGAATGGGCGATTTCACTTCTTCGCACTCGTTCGCCCGCCCAAAGGCGCAGCGCGGCAAGTTCCTTCCCGGGGGCCGCTCCCTCGTGGCCCATCAGAACACTGCCCCGGCCACGGGTAAATCGGCTCCATTTGCGTGGGCCTCTCCGGCCAAGCCGCAGCCTCCGCGCGCGCCAGTGGAGGTGCTGCCGCCGCAACCGGCCTTCGACGATATGGAGGACGACGAAGAGGTCATCGTCGAGGATCCAACACCGTTAGCAGAACAGCGTACCGAGGAATATCCCCTTGCACCCCGAGCACCGCCGCCTGAGCCCCCGCTAGCCGAGGCTGAGGTGCGCGCTGCAGCACCTGCGCCAGCCGCGCCCGAGGCTGCAGCGCCGGTCGCCCCCGTGGCCGCAGCGCCCATCGCCCCAGCTGCTGCTGCTCCAGTCGAGCGCGCAGCTGCCGGACTGCGCAGTGCCCCAGCACCGACAGCGGCCGCGTCCGCCGCGCCCTTTGCCGGAGGTGCGTGGGAGCCCTCCCCCGTCAAGCGTGTCCGAGGCGGCCGCGGCGGCGGCGAGGCGGCGGCCGGCCGGCCGGCGGTGCACGAGCTTCCAGCCGCCGGGTGCCGCACTCGCGCTGGCGTGAGCTCCGCACCGGAGCCCACGGAGATCTCGAGCTCGACCACGCAGATCTCGAGCTCGACCACGGAGATCTCGAGCTCGACCACGCAGATCTCGAGCTCGACTGAGGCGACGACGGCCGTGCAGTCAGCACTGGCCCTGCCTTCAACGGCGCAGCCAGTCCCGCTGGCACGGCAGCACACGGCTGGACAGCCGACGGCCGCGCGCTTGGCCGCGGGTAAATCGGCCGCGGGCCGCGCGGCAGCTGAGCGCGCGAGCTCGTCGACCGTTGGCGGCAGCTGGTGGGGCGCGGCGCCAGAGGAGATCGCGGCGTTCACAGAGGCTCTGCGGGCGTCCGAACGGGCGCGCCTACCCACGCCGGCGCCCGCGACGGCGCTGGGCGCACCTGCTCTGCCGGTCCGTTCCCGCGCTGCGGATGCGTTCGCGGCGTCCCTCAGCTTCGCGCCGCCCTCCCCGGAGCTGACGAACCCGACGAACCCGGTGCGCTGTGTTGAGCGCGTCGCTCCGGAGCTGACGAACCCGACGAACCCGGCGCGCTGTGTTGAGCGCGCCGCTCCGTGCCTTGCCTTCGTGGAGGTGGCCGCGTCGTCGGCGCCCACGTCGGCGCCCAGTACGGCGCCCACTGTCCCTGCGGCGGCGGCGCGCGCGCTGCCCAGTACGGCGCCCACGTCGCTGCCCAGTACGGCGCCCACAGTGCCTGCGGCGGCGCGCGCGCTGCTCCTCCGACTCGTAGAGCCGAGCGCGGCCGCGGTGCTCGCCGCGTGCGACGGCGACGAGCCGAGCGTAGCGGTGGTTCGCACCGCGCTGCTGGGCCAGCAATGGCCGTCGGCATGGGTGCATGCGGTTTCATCACCGCTGTGCGAGGCGCTGCTCAGTGGCGCGACGCTCGGCGAGGCGCTGATGACGATGGCCATCGGCTGTGGGGACGGGGAGGCGCTGACGACGATGGCTGCTGATGCGTGGTCGACGAACCCGACGAACCCGGTGCGCTGTGTTGAGCGCGGCGCTCCGGAGGCGATGGGCGCTGAGGCGATGCCTACGCAGCCCGCGCCGGTGCCGGCAACGAGATCCTCGGAGGCATTGGACGAGATGACGATCTCCGCCTCGGAGGCCTTGGACGAGATCGATCGAGATCGAGATCGATCGAGCTCGATCGAGCTTCATGAGGTCTTCGTGCGCGACTATGACGACGACGACAGCGCCACTGTCCCCACAGCCGACGTCCCCACATCGCCACTTCCCCACAGCGCCTCCGTCCCACAGCCGACGACGCGGATGACGCGGGCGACGCGGGTGCGGGCGCGGGCATGATGGTCAGCCGCCTGAGCACAAAGGCGCTCATTGCAGGCTTGCTTTCCCCACAGATGCCCGCCGGGCTGCCCGCTCCGGCGCTGCCGACGCCGGCGGTGGTGCACGAGGCCGAGGCTTGGGTGGTGGAGTCACCCGTGCAGCTCAAGCCCCGCAAGCCCAAGACGGCGCGCGTGCCGCGGGAGGCGCCCACGACGGCGCGCACGGCGCCGCTCGCGCCGCAGGAGGCGCCCACGACGGCGCGCCGGTCCGACGAGGTGCCCGGGACGGCGCCGCTCGCGCTCGCTGCGTGCGCGCTCGGCTCGGCGCTCGGCTCGGCGCTCAGCGTCGCCGACGTGGCGGCGGCGGAGCAGGCAGCGGAGGCGGAGGCCAAGGCCAAGGAGGTCGAGGCGCGCGCGGCGGCGCAGGCGGCGGAGGCGGCGCAGGCGGCCGCGCGCTTAGCCGCTGCGGCGTGCGAGGCCAAGGAGGTCGAGGCGGCGCGTGCGGCCGTCGTGGCCAAGGAGGCCCGCTGGCTCGAAAAGGCCGCCAAGGAGGCGGCGAGGCAACGGGCGGCCACGGCGGCGGCGGAGGCGCTCGCGGCGGCGGAGGCGTACGTGGCGGCGACGGAGGCCTCCGCCGCCGCCGCGGCAGAGGCGAAGGCGGCGGCCGAGGCCATGGCCATCGCCAAGGAAGCCTCAGCGGCCGCGACGCAGGCGATGGCGGCGCGGGCGGCGGCAGCCGAGATGATCGTCGCGCGGGCGACCGAGGCCAAGGCGGCGGCCGTCGCCCGGGCGGCGGCCGTGCCGGAGCGTGCGGCGCTCAAACTTGCCGAGATCCAAGCTGCCGTGCGGAGCTCGCAATCTCGCGAGAGCCAAGCTCGCGTCCCCTTGGCTGTGGCCAACCGCGCGGTGCCCATCCTCGGAGGCGCCCAACACGGCGCCCAGCACGGCGCCCATCACGGCGCCCGGACGCCGGCCAAGGCCGTGCCGCCGCCGGCCGGCGCAAAGACCCCATCCAAGGGCACGGCGACGGTGCCCAACACGGCGCCCAGTGCGGTGCCCAACATGGCGCCCATGACGCCCGCGAAGACGCCCGCCAAGACGCCCGCGACGACGCCCGCCCGAGGCGCGCTCGTGCCACCGGCGCTCGATCTCCCCGGATCTCCCTCGAGCAGCCCGCCTCGCGCGCCGCCGGTTGTGGCTGTGACCCCAGGCGGGCGGGCCTGGGTGTTCGATGGTGCCCAGGACGGCGCCGACCAGGGCGTCGCGGCGAGCACGGCGCCGCTCTCGGCGCACAAGACCCCTGCAAAGACACCGGGCACCCGGGGAGTAGTCTGGGTGGCATGAGGCATGCATCCGGTGGCGTGAGGCATGCATCCGTTGGCGTGAGGCCAGAGGGAGTTCCCCACAGCGTGAGGCATGCATCCGGTGGCGTGAGGCCAGAGGGAGTTCCCCACAGCGTGAGGCATGCAGCCGTTGGCGTGAGGCCAGAGGGAGTTCCCCACAGCGTGAGGCATGCAGCCGTTGGCGTGAGGCCAGAGGGAGTTCCCCACACAACACTCCATGACGTATGAGGCGCATGTTTGCGGCATGAGACCCTCTGATTTCGTTGGCATGTCGGATTTCGTTGGCACCGAGAAGTGAGGTGCATCGCGGTAGACAGCGCTGTGGGCCGTGGGCCGTGATACATGCGCGCGCGCGCGCGCGGCGTGCCGTGATGCATGCGCGGCGTGCCGTGATGCATGCGCGGCGTGCCGTGATGCATGCGCGGCGTGTGCGGTCGTCGCTCGGTCGGGTGTGGAGAGTGCTGCGTGCACGAGAGACGAGACTCGGGACCGAGAACGGTCGGGTGATCCGGTCCGGGGGGCGGGCGCGCAGGCCGTGATGATTGTGCAATGCACTGCGTCGCGTGTACCGCCACAGCGAGACAGCGTTTTCAATCACAAAGGCCGACGCCGCGCCGCGGGTCCAGCCGGGCCGCCTCCCAGCCGCTGGCGTTGCAGCAACCGGGCACGTGCGGGCGCTCCGTCGCGGCTCCGGCCGCGGTCGGACCGATTTTGGATTTAGACGCTTCGAATCTACGGTTGCTCGATATACGATAAAACGAAACAATAAAGACATCCTATGATGCCACGTCATACGCCCACAAGTACACCCCATGGCCCTCCCCGCGGCGATTCACGCCTGACGACATCTTTAACAGGAACCACCAGGATCCTTGACGGTGGCTAGGTGGCATGGTGGCTGCCAAGTCATGTGTGTACACGTACACCGCGGGCCCTTCCCGCAGCGATCGCGCCTGCCGACATCTCACCGCGCGCCCTCCCCGCGCTCACGGTCAGCCCGCGTCACGCCTGGCATCTCAGTTGCTCTCACTCTCCAAAGCAGGTTGGCGGCTGGGCCACGTAATGCCTTCCAGTCCTCGGGGCTAACCTCGGGGCTATTTTGTGGCATCTCGGGGCTATTTATCCTTCAGAGAGGCCACGTCTGAAGACGAGGGCGTCACAAGCACGATCGGGGGATCGATAGGGGGAAGACCATACGAGGCCATCCACGGGTGCTGCAGCGCCTCCGCCGCAGTCGGGCGCACGTTGGGGTCGAGGGTCAGAAGCGTCTCGGCAAAGTGACTGAAGGAGAGCACGTCGCCAAAGATGGCGGGATCGAGATGTTGGGCGAGCAGCTCGACCAGTGTCGTGTTGGGCTCGGCGCGCAGCAGATAGGTGCCCGGGGCGGTGGCAGGAGGGTCGACCTCGTACACGTAGCCGGAGCCAGAGAAGTAGATGGATCCGAGTGGCCCTTCCATCATCCATGGCGGGAAGGGCCCGCGGGTAGCCTTATGGGCCGCGAGGACGAGGTCCGTCGCCGCGAACTGGAAGGGCAAGAAGCCGAACGCGAGCTCGATGGCCACGCAGCCGAGGGACCACACGTCGATCTTGGGCGTCCAGCTGAGGCCGAGGATCACCTCGGGCGCGCGGTACCAGCGGCTCTGCAGGGCGGGTGGGTAGCGCATTGCACGTGAGGACCACCGAGCCGAGGCAATCGGGAGGCACTCAGGGGGTACTTGGGAGGCAATCACCTGCAGGTAGGACATGTGGGCGTCGTACGTGAGGACGACCGAGCCGAAGTCGATGAGCTTGAAGATGCGACGTTCCGCGTTGACGATGCAGATGTTGGCCGTCTTGACGTCGCAGTGCGTGATGCCGAGGGAGGCAAGGAAGGCGAGCGCGTCGAGCATCTGGATGGAGAGGGCCCCGATCGAGCCCGCGTGCCAGTACTCAGCGCGCGCGCACGGGCCAAGTGTCTCGAGGTGCATGTAGTGCGCCAAGACGGACGCGTTGAGGCGCTCGTACACGAGAAAGAGGTGCTCGCGGTAGTAGAAGCAGTCGAGCAGCCGGACAATGTGCCGGCGGCCGTGTGGGTCATGCAGCCGGATCAGAGCTTGAATCCGGGCCTCGCCCAGCCCGGCATCCACCTTCTCCTTGTCGTTCTTCAGGCACTTGAGTGCTACGGGCCGGTTCTCGGCGCCGTCGTGCACGGCGCGGAAGACGGTGGCAAAGGAGCCCGAGCCGAGGATCCCGTCGACCGTGTAGCTGCGAGGTTAGAAGGGCGGCGGCAAGCAGACGGGATGAAGCCACGCGGCATGGAGACAGGGCGGGGTGAGGTGGAGCGCGCCTCGCGGGCATCGTTGCGAGGTGGCACGGTGCCTCGGGCAATCAGGGCGAGACGGGAGAGGGGCGCACTTGAAGCCGACGGTCTCGTTCGGGCTGGGAAGGAAGTCGGGATTGGGCTCCATGCCGTTCAAGTTCGGATTGAAGATGGTCGGGATGGACATCATCACGCACTGCTGGAGGAGCTCTGGCGGAGCCGAGGGCACATGCGATACTACAAGATGTTGAGCCGCCGCCTGCGAGCCTCGGCGTTCGCGCAACGCCGCGCTCGACGCGGCGTGAGAGACGAGCACGCGACTGGGCGCACACACAACCAGACCGCGCGTGTCAGGGGCTGCTGGGGGTACGAGGCGCGTGCTGGCGGGTCCGCACTTGAGGATCGGAATGCGTTGCGGAGGCGCCCTTGTTGGCTGCGGCAGCTGCTCCTCGAGAGGAGTGACGGGCACCGTCCAGATCAGGTCTTCTGGCAGCGTGAGGTCCGTCAATCCGGCGCGGCGCATCGAGTTTCCAGACGGCATGGCGCTGTTGCAGGGTGCCTGGAATAGCTGGAATATTCCAGACGGAAAAGTCGAGATGAAGGCGGGTGAAAAAAGATTGTGAGAAGATCGAGTCAAGAGCACCCCAGATCATGTTAGTCAAGTCAAGTCAAGTCTTCGGGCTCCGGTCGCTCAGGCTGTCTTCCGCAGGCCTCCTCTCGATTATTTTCCCCAGGTTCATCATATGGAATCTTCTGGCGGGGGGCGCTACGCGGGAGGCAACAACCCGAATCCGGAATCCGCTGCCCAAGGGATTGGGGGAGTTTTCGATACAAGAAAAGGGAATTTTCGATACAAGATATCATTATATATCATCATATATCTTGATGCTATCATTG
>JWZX01002817.1:0-22366 GCA_001275005.1 Chrysochromulina tobinii
TTGAGGCGGTCCTGGAGCGGCAGGCGGCCCTGATGAGCGGCGCGTGCCGACTGTCGCTGCGTGAGGTCGACTGCTCGGCGCAGGCGATTGGCGCGACAGACACCGCCGTGCTGCAACGGCTCGCGCTGCTGTTTGCGCCGGAGCTCAAGGTCGCGAGTGCCACGCTCGGCGATGACGGGCGGAGCGTGAGGCTCGATGGCGACGGGCTGGCGCTGCTCGGCGCGGTCTCGCCGATGGTCGAGCTCGTCGTGCAGCGATGCACCAATTCTGGTGGCTGCTTCATCGGCGCGGCGCTGCCGGGCAAGGACGCCCTGTCCAGCTATCTGGGTGCAGACGCTGGGAGCTGGGGCTACACGGCGGACGGTAGAATCAGGCACAAGGGCTCCGATGTCCAGAGCGGCCTGCCCACCTACAAGGCGGGCGATCGGATCCGCATGACGCTCGCCGGCGGCGTGCTCGCGTGGCACATCAACGGCCAGAGGGCCGCCGAGCTGCGCGGCGTGCCGAGCGGCGTGCACTTCGGCGTCAGCCGGTCTGGTGGGACGGTCGATCGCCCTGGAATTTACGGTGGAGGGACGGTCCAAGGCACTCTCGAGGTGCGCATCGAGCGTGCCTCGATGGCCGGCGCGGTGAGGTGCTCGGCGATGCTGCGGCCGCTGTGCGCGCTGATGGGTCGCGAGGGCAACGCGCTGCGCACGCTGCGGCTGGGCGGCAACGGCGCGTGGGCCGCGGGCGACGGCGCGACGCTCGCGGCGGCGCTAGGCGCGGCGTCGTGCGTGGTGGCGGAGCTCGACGTGAGCGGGAGCCAGCTGGCGGCCGACGAGTGCTTCGCGCTCGCCAACGCTCGGCACCTCCACACCCTCGACCTGAGCGGCACCGCCGTCGCCGCGTCGGCAGCGTCCCTTGAGGCAGTCCTCACCGGCCGGCTGCGCTCGCTGGCCCTGCGGGGGCTTGGCCTGGGCGCCCTTGATGGCGGCAAGGCGGTATCGCTCCTATGCAACGCCTTGCCTCGGATTACGTCGCTGCGCCACCTCTCTCTGATAGGCAACCGGCTGAATGTTGATCACGTCACGTCGCTCATCGCCGCCGCCGCTGGGCTGCGCGAGCTGCACGTCGACTTGCGCCACAACCCGGCCTACCCGTCGGCGGCGCCACACTTGCCTACGGGCTGGCTCCTCGACCTTGGCCCCGCCGCGTGGCAGCACGGCGCGGTCAAAGCGGCAGAGGCGAGCGCCAAGATCGGCGGCGACCCCGGGAGCATCAACCTGCTGCAGCTCTTCCCGGACGAGTCACGACTCATCGCCGCGGGCTCGGCCGCCTCGACGCGCAACGCGACCGTCTACCGACCCGATGCGAGCACAGTCGGGGTGCTCGAGGGGCACGAGGCGGACGTGGTCGCCGTGGCCACCGACGGCGTCCACATCGTCACCGGCGACACGTCCGGCAGCCTACGCCTGTGGGATGCGGACACGCTCGCCACCGCCGGCCAGTTGCAGCACAGCGGCTCGTCCGTCTACTGCGTCGCGGTGCGCGGCGACCTCGTCGTGAGCGGCTCGACCGGCAGCACGGTCAAGCTGTGGCGTCTGCGCGCGCGCGAGTGCGTCGCCACGCTGATGGAGCACTCTGCACGTGTGAGCTGCGTCGACGTGGGCGAGGAGGCGATCGCGACGGGCAGCGATGATGCGACCGTCCGCCTCTGGCCGCGCGACGGCGGCGCCAGCCGGCGCACGCTGGCCCATCCGAGCCCCTTGCGCGCGGTGCGCATGCAAGGGGATGTGCTCGCCACCGGGGGGTTGGATGCGGCCGTGCGCGTCTTTGCTCTCTCCACCGGCCAGCTCGTGCGCGAGCTGCGCGGGCACGAGGGATCAGTGCAGAGCCTCGCCCTCGGTGGCTCGGTGCTGGTGAGCGGCGGAAGCGACGACAGGACGATCAAGGTCTGGTCGCTCCTCGAAGACGTCGACGCGAGCGAGTGCGCCACACTCGACACACACCCTAGCCCTGTGAGGAGCGTGGCCATCTCGCCGTCGGGCGGCTTTGTCGCGAGCGTGATCAATGGCGAGGGTGCAAAGCTCTTCGTGTGGAGGCCGGCTGGTGCAAAGAAGGCGAGGTAGAGGAAGAGAGGGGCATGTAGCGCACGGCATGCATGGTTTCGGCGCGAACCATTCTGCACATGGGCGGTGAGTTTACGGGGATGCCTTCAGGGAATGGCGGCCGGGGCCGGAACCGGAGTAAAGCTGACGAACGGCGAGTGGAAAGGCGTCCGCGCTCATGTGCGAGGACGAAGCCGTTGGAAAGTCGTGCCTAATATGTGTCTGAAAGTCGTGCCATGGAGGGCAAATTTGGGGGGTGCGGGGCCGCGGCAGCCCCGCGAAATTTTTTCTGACGCGGACGGTCCGGATTCATCGGAAAATACTAAAATTTCGAGTCGGATACAGGGAGGGATTGCTGCCCGTGGCTAGAGCTTCGAAGTAACAACTTCCCATGATCTACATGCATGGATGGATCACATCAAGGCCCTTCAGCCGCTGGGCCCGCTCACCGCACGCTTCACTTCAATGTCACTTCAGGCAAAGCGTTGCAATGCGAAGATATTGCCAAAATGACGGGCTCAAGAATAGCACTTACCGAACGCGGGCCGGGCGCCAAGTGAGCTCACAACATCGCAATGGCTAGGGAGCTTTGGGCCCGGCTGCAGCTCAGCAGCTCAAATGCATCTACCGTACGCATGGCAGGCTGGCGTCAGCGGCTCGAGCAACACACCTCTTGTGTCACGGAGGAGCTCGAGGAGGAGGACGGGATCCACACGATTGAACGCGAGGCATGAAGCCGTGCGTCGCACGCGACAGTGCGCATGCGCACCACGATCGGCTCCACGCGTTCAAGTCCCTGCGAGCGACTCGAATCAGTCGCACACGCTTCAGTACGGGGAAAGCGAAAACACCGGGAAATTGACGGGCTCGAGAATGGCACTTATCGAACGCGGCCTAGACGCCAAGCCAGTCAGCTCAAAATCACAAAATCACATGCAAAGGCACACAGTGCAAGCTGAAGCTTAGCAAGAGCTATGCATCAGCAGCAGCAGTGGTTCGATCCTCGGAGCGGTGGTGACTGTGCCCATGGGTGGCCAGCACGTGCTGCTGGCGATCAGGATCGCACACAAGCGTCGCATTCAATCTGAAGACTGGCTGGCTGGCGATAGGCGGACGCGCGGGCGGCTTCGTTCCGCCCACGCTGCCTCCATGGTTTGCGCCAAGAGGTGGGTCTGTGGAAAAGGGCCTTGCCGATGTGTCCATAGATTGCTTTCGCCATCAATGAACTCGGGGCGCCGCCCCGAGTCGATTGCCGCATAGATGGGTCTATGGACACATTCCTATACCCCCCTTTAAGGAAACGCGCCGTACCGAGCGCATCTGCCCTCCGTTCGTACACTTATTCGGATTTCACCTCGTTGACCCAAAGGGGAGTGGGAGGGGCTTACTTGAGTGTCAAGGAAGTGGCCGATGTCGCCGCTGTGTGGGGTGACTGTCGTGTGATCACGACATCACGTCAACATTTTTCCTCGCAGAACGCATCTAATCAATAATTATAGGTACTAAAGGGCCGATTTGCGATTTGCTGGTTCCCTGTTAGAACCGAGAAATAAACATGCGAAGGAAACACGCACAGATCCTGGGAAAACGACATGGAAAACGAGGACCCTCGCTGGGCCCTGAGGTCCAGGATCGCACCGAAATCGCACCGGCGTCGTCCAATTTTCCGATGTGTGTTAGCTCCCGATGTGTGTTAACTATTCAAAACAAGGGCGGAGTGGCGCGTGGCGGCTGCGCGGGCCGTCTCCTTGATGCTTGCCTTGGTGACGAGCCGAGCCCGCGCCTCGATAATCTGCGCCTCGAGAGATGCAGCTCGCTCGCGCAGTTCAGCCATGCTGGTTGGCAATGGTGCATCTACCGTCAACGCGTGCAAGCGGCCTCCTCCACCACCGCCGCCACCGCCACCGCCACCGCCTCCGCCTCCGCCTCCGCCTCCGCCTCCGCCTCCGCCTCCGCCTCCGCCTCCGCCTCCCCCACTGCCACCGCCGCCACCGCCACCACCATCGGCGCCGGCGCCACCGTCACCACCACCGCCTCCGCCTCCAAGTCTGCCGTTGCCTCGGTCGGTTGCGCTCGCGGCAGCGCCTCCAAGCCAGCCGCGGCCTCTGTCGGCTCCGCTCACCGCACTCATCTCACTTGCAGTGGCCGCGGGCAACCGCTCCCTGCACCTCCTCGTATGCTTCTCATTGGCCATCAGGCGCGGCACGCACGCCGCCGCCGCGCGAAGTACATTGGAACCCATGCGGGCCGGCGCTGCGGCCGCGCTGTACAGGATATCAGCCCGGTACTGCTCCATAGCATCCTGACGGCGCGCAATCTCCTCAGCCGAGATCGCCCTGAGCCTTGAGATCAATGCATGCGGATCGGCAATGAACTCGCTCGCCTTCTGCTTGATCCAAAAGGCGTCGTAGCTCACCACATCGGCGAAGGCGCCCACGAGATGGTCGCAAATGACGACGGGTAGGCAGCCCGCCGCGACCGCTGAGAAGAAGCGCGCCGACACGCAGTTATCGCCAGCGGGCGAGAGGCAGAAGACGCTCGTCGTCATCTCATGCGCCATACGGTCCACGTCGCTGCTGTTGACCGCCCATCGCCATGGCGTCCCCACAAGTCGCCGGCCGGTGGGGCTCGCTACGGCGCGGTTCATGGAGCGCCCGCTGGGGCTCGCACCAGCTGCCGCCGGCGCCTCCGCGAGCTTCATCGCCCTCACAGTGCATGGCTTGCCAGCAAGAGAGTTGGGGATGATGGGACGGATGATGGCATCGGGAAGAGCCCCGGTGGCGGCTGCTCCATACAGGGGTGCGATCGCGCAACGTATCTGCCGGCCCGTGCAGCACACGTCGAGCGCGCCCGCAAAGTGCAGCAGCGTCTTGCGCACTGGCGCGCGCGGGTCCGTGCGTGGCCGGTACATGCGCTCGCTCGCCAGGTTCGCCTGGTACGGAAGCTCAAATGTACATGAACCACCCGCGGACGCGGCCGTCGATGAAAAGGGCGCGAACGCCTTGTATCGGCCAGCGATACCGCACATGAGCAAGGTACTCAGCGGTTGCATACGCGCATGCAGCGCATCCGGGGTTCCCGGTATGCTCCAAGCACTCGTCGCAAAGAAGTGGTCGGCGCCGTTGTTCCGCCTGAACGCTTGCGAAGCTTGCAGCGCGTCCCTTGCCGCCTCCATACGACCGCGGTGCGAGGTGCCATTGCACTCACCGATAGTGTACGACGTGTACTCAAAGACGGGCACATAGAAAAGCCTCGCGTGCGATGCGTGCATGACCCGTGCTGAGTGCCGCCGTAGCAGCCGATGCACGCCGACCTCCGCGGTATTGGAGTCATTGACCGAGTGCCGAAGCGCCGCAAATCCCTCGCAGTTGCGCAGCCACGAGTGGTCGAGCGCAGGATGCGTGTACATGTAAAACGCCGTCGCATTCACGGATGTTCTCGGCGGGCCGCGCGTCCATCGGGTGGCGGAGTGTGCGGCTGCGGAATGCATATTTCGTGCTCACTTCGTGTGAACACACTGTGAACAATGCAAACACAACTCATCGAAAGTGCGCGTCGCTCACGCTCTTCTCCTGGCGTTCAGTCGCGAAGCTCCAACAGCAGCAGCACATGTCGCCCCCGTCGGCGAGAACGGCCACCGCGTCGTCATCGGCCAAAACGAGCGGCGCGACTGCCTCGAGCGCCTGCTTGGCCTGCTCGAGCTGGGCTCGACGGCGTTCGCGGCGATTTCGCCAGTGCGCGTGCAGCTCGTGCTCTTGCCGCAAGCGCCGCGTGTGATCCCATCGGCTGTGGTGCCCGCCACGGCCGTTGACGTCGAGCATCACGTGCTCGTGCCGCTCAAAGGGAACCGAGTCGTGCAGCCCGTCGTCCTCGTCGCCCTCGTGCCGGCCTCGCCCAAGTGCAAGCACCAGTTGGAGCCCGGCGAGATGGTAGCGTCCGTCGCGCATCGCGAGACCCGCGTCCATGAGCTCCGAGCTTCGGTCGAAGCCATCAACGTGGACCTCCAGCGCCGCCGGCACAGCGCGCTCCGGCGCCGACGGCTGATCAGCAGCCGCCAGGGGGTGTTTCGCCGCAATCGATTGCACGTTCTTGCGATGGACACCCAGCGCGACGCGTGCGAGCGAGCCCACACGATCAGCTGCCCTGATGTTGCACCGGTGCAACGCCGCAACAAAGCCACGTAAGCCGTGGCCGAGCCGGTGCAATGTGCCTACCACGTCGTCACGCACCCGCTCGTCGACGGCCTCGGGCGTCCGCGAGAGGAACGAGTGCAGGCTCGTGAGTGCCGCGTTGATCTCGATGTATGTCCGCTCAAAGTGCATGCCGCACAGGTGCCGCTCGGGACCAATGGCACGGGGCAACGCATGAGGCTCGATCTGCAAGCCAAGGGCAGCCATAAGGCCCTCGAAGACCGCGGCGGCGCGCAGTGCGGCGTTGTGCTCCGATGGGCCGATGCATGGATGTGCAGCCAGACTGAAGAGCAGCAACAGCGGCCGTCTCGACGGGGCTGTCATCCTTTGGCTGCTGTGAGTACATCAGGGGGGAGATGTGATGACAAAGATTGCACGTCAACTCGCGTGGCGCGCATGTTACGGGACCGGTAAAAAAGACACCGGGGGGAGAATGTCGACCCACGCACTTGAGAAAACGCGTCGTGCTGAAAAACTTCAAGTTTGTAATTCCGCACTCTAGTCTAGTGCCGTCCGTCCCACAGGAAGGACCCTCCTGGCGCCGACGCGTAGGACGGCCTTGCTCACGGCTGCCGGACCAACGCAACATGCTGGGCACGCCCGTGGAAGCGTCGCACGAGCCCCACGACGCGACGTTTTCGGCCGCGGCGCTCGGGCACGCCATGGCACGCACTGCTCGGGTGCTGCTTTCCACTGCCTCGGGAACCACCACCGAGGCCGGTCAGCCTTCCTCAGATGTGAACATGGCATCTTCCTCGGGCGCCTTTGCCGCAGACCCCCTTTTCAACTCAGCGGCAGCCGCGCGCGCTGCTGCCAGCGCCGCCGAGGCGGTGGCCGCGATGCATGAGGCGGCGCGGCGGTGTGCTGAGCTGAAAGGCGCATCCGTCGACGCAGCAGCCGAAGCGGCGGTGTGCGAGTCGCGCGTGCAGGCTGCGGCCGAGCGCAAGGCTCTGCTCGAGGCCCAACTCGGCGAGGTCGAGAATGAGGCGTCGGCGCTCGAGGTGGAGCACGAGGCCTGCCAGAAGATGCTCGAGCAACGTCAAGCGGCTCAGCAGGCGGACGAGCGTGCACTGGCTGAGGCGATGGCGCAGATCGACGCGGAGCGCACCGAGGCGCGGCGTGCGCTCTCCGAGGCCATCCGCCGACTCACGAGTGCGCGCGGCGAGGCGCAGCGCCTCGAGGCCGAGCTTGCGGCCAACACACGGCGTGCACACCTGCTAAGTGGAGGCGGGGAGGTGCAGCGAGATGAGAGTGCCTCTCGAGTGCCTGTTGAGTGCATGCTGATTGCGTGTTCAGTGCATGTTGATTGCCTGTTCAGTGCATGCTGATTGCCTCTTGAGTGCATGTTGATTGCCTCTCGAGTGCATGCTGATTGCCTGTTGAGTGCCTGCTGAGTGCCTCTCGAGTGCCTGTTGAGTGCCTGTTGATGGCGACTGAGTGCGACGGATTGCGTCCCTCATCAGACGCAGCAGGATGAGACGGTGGCGCATCTACTCAGCGAGCGGAGCCGCCTGGCCCTCGGCCACGCCAAGGATCGTGTGGCGCAGGCGCAAGCGGCGCTTCAGGTTCGTTTGAGTGCCACTGGAGGACCTGCCTTGCGTGCAAGTGCTCATCACAGCGCGTTCGACTCCCCTTGCGGGGCTTCAGGCGCTGCAGGCCGATGAGGTGGCGCGCGAGGCCGAGCGGCGTCGCCGATCGCATGCGAAGCAACGGAGCCACGGGCGGAATGCCGAGCTCGCTGCGGCAGGTACGTTGATGGCCACTGATGACCTGCCTGGCATGCAAGTGCTCACCACAGCGCGTCCACGGGCGGAATGCCAATCTCGCTGCGGCAGATGTGGAGGCGGCACAGGCGAGGGTGGACGCGCTCCACTACCGACTCGATGGAAAGAGCGCCCAAGCCGCGGTGACGACTTGCCACTGAGTGCGACTGATGGCCTCCCTCATCAGGCTCGATGGAAAGAGAGCGTCGATGCCGCTGTGATCCACGAGCCCCTGGGCGAGGCGTCGTTTGAGTGCCGTTTGAGTGCCGTTTGAGTGCCACTGATGGCCACTGATGGCCACTGATGGCCACTGATGGCCACTGATGGCCACTGATGGCCACCGATGGCCACCGATGGCCCCTGATGGCCACTGATGGCCACTGATGGCCTCCCTCATCAGGTGATCCACCAGCACCTCGGCGAGGCGCATGCGATGCGTGAGGTCGCGGAGAAGGCGTGGGCAGCGGCCGAGAAGCGCTCGGCACAGCTCTCGGCGGAGGCGATGCAGGCGGAGAAGGCGTGGGCAGGTAGCCGGGAGCGCGCCAGCAGATGCATGCACGCGGCGCATGCGGCGAGCCGCGCCGCCCTCGTCGCCATGGAGCATGCATATGCTCACGACGGCGCGTCTCTCGTCGCCACGGAGCATGCGGCCGAGCTCGACGAGCCCGAGTGGCTCTTGCATGCATGTGCTCACGACGGCGCCTCCCTGGACGAGCCCGAGTGGCTCTCGAGGGCCGCTCAGGAAGTGAGCGCCGTGGTGAGCGCCGCTCCGGAAGTGAGCCATCGATCGGCCGATGTGGAGTTTCGTCACAAGGCGGGGTGCGATGCCCATGGCGAGTTTCGTCACACGGTGGGGAGAGAGGCCCATCACGAGTTTCGTCACAAGGCCCATCACGCGGGGCCGCCGCTGCCGCCGCCGCGGCCGCCACATCCCGAGACATCCCCAGAGGCATCCCCCGAGGGATCCCCCGAGACGCCAGCAGCTACGGCAGCCGAGTTTCGTCACACGGAGGCGGAGGAAGGCCACGCGGGCGCCGAGTCGAGCGCCCACCTCGGCGCCCACGAGCTCGGCTTGCATGCACGCCTCTCGTGCGCCTATGCCGAGGCGGAGAGGTAGCGCCTCGCCGCGGAGGAACTCGATTGCATGCTGATTGCATGCTGATTGCATGTTGATTGCATGCTGATTGCATTTTGATTGCAGGTTGATTGCCGCTGATTGCGTCCCTCATCACAGGTGGCGCCACACCGCGGAGGAGCTCGAGCTGCTCAGGGAGGTGGTGCTCGTCGACGTGCACAAGTCGGAACAGCAGGCTGTGGGGAATTCGAGCCTGCGTGCTCGAATGGGCCAGCTGAGCGATGACGTGGCAGCGCTGCCCGCCGTGCTCCGGGCGACTGCGGGTGTGGCCCTCGTCGGGGTGGGATTCGTCACCATGGGACCCGCCGCGGGTACGGCGCTCGGTACGGCGCTCATAGGGGCGGTGGGCGCGGCGGGGGCAGCCACGTACGCGCAGCTCATGGCGAGCAGCGGCGATGCGCCCGGCACGGCGCCTGACATCGGACCGGCAGCAGCGGAGGCGGAGTCAGTTGCAACGGCAGGAGCCGTTACACAGCCGTTACACAGACCGGCAGGAGCCGTTACACAGCCGTTACACAGACCGGCAGCAGCGGATGCGGAGTCGTTGCAACGGCAGGAGCCGTTACACAGCCGTGACACAGCCGTGACACCAGAGCCATTGGCACTCGAGGAGGCCATAGCCATGGTCGAGGACGTACCTGAATCGGATGCGTCTGACGCGGGGGGCGAGGGCGCGCCGCGGCCAGTGCGTGTGCCAGTGCCAGTGCGTGTGAAGCTGCGGCTGGATGGTTGCCTTGGAGATCTCACCCGTGGAGATCGCGTGAGGGTGCATGTGGGCTTCATCTGATACGAGCCACAATGAGTTGACGGCTTGATCGTGACCTCCGCGTTCGTCAATGCACAGGACACCCCCGGCTTGACCCGGCATACCTGTGTTCCTGTCACGTCCAGCTTCACGCCCGTACGCGTCGACCCCCTCCCCCGCCTGCGAGCTGCGTGGGGTACCCCCTGTGTAAATTATTGACCCTGTAAATTATTGAGCTCCCTTCGCATGAGTGTACGCATTCATCGGAAAACACATGATGAGATTGCTCCAGGCTGTACAGCGTGTGGACTGAGTTAATCTACGAACGGCACTACGCCGCACACCACGAGACACACCATCTCTGAGATATGAGCGTCCTCGTTTAGTCCTCACACAGGCTCGCAGGCCCCTCTCATGAGGCCTCTAGCGGGGGCAACTTTGAAAAGTCGACGCCGTTCATGGCGACGAAATCCTCACGCGAGATCTTGCCGGTGGCTGCGGCTCCGCCCTTGGTCGCCTCTCGGATCATCTCCTCAGCGACGAGCGGCTCAATCGGCCTGCCGAGGCCCGCCATGGCCGCCTGCAACGAGGAGGTCGTGATCTCGGCGGCGGGGTCTGCACTGCCAGCAAAGGTGGGAAATGTCGCGGCGATTTCGGCCTCGAGGGCCAATCGGTCAACCATCGGCCGGCTGATCATGTTGACAAACTGCGCAAGGCACAACAGCTCATCGACAAAGTTTTAGGATGTGCGCAGCAAAGCGCGCCAGAGTCGGTCGGTGCTCTCATGCTATCAGCGCACCTCCTCGAATGGAAGCTTGCGCAGATCGGGTTTCAACTCGGTCACCATGTCCAGCACCTCCGCCTCCGTGAGCACCGTGCCACAGCTCGCCATAATCGCACTCACCTCCTCCACCTCCAATAGTCCGTCTCCGTTGCCATCGAACAGATCGAAGAGCGCACGCAGCTCGGCGAGGATCTCGGGTGTCGCTTGCGATATGGCCGACATGGCCCACCTGCTGGCCGGGCACCTTCACTGCAGGACGGCTTAGTTGACGGCTTCCTCACAAACTGCACTCTGCTCAGAAAAAGCGCTCGCAACGACGCTTTTTCGTCCCGAGAGGGTGCACGAGGTGGACCTCGCATGCTTCAAATTTCGATGTTCGTGATCGTGCATGTGTTCACATGAATGCTGCCTGAAATGGAGAGGAGAGCCCCTTTGTCGACCGGAATGGCGATGGAGTCGCTGTTAATTCTGACTCCGACATTCACTTCCGCACTCCTGGACTCTGACGACCTTCTGTATGGGATTGTCGGGCGCCTTGACTTTGCGTCCTGCCTTGCCGCGGCCGGCGCATGCTCACAACTTCGGCGCGCCGTCACCGACATACTGCGTGAGCATTGGGTACCGACAGAGATCGTGCATGTGGCGCCCGGTCCTTCTTACCTCACGTTCGTGGCCGCGAACTCGCACAACACATTCTACGTTTCCGACAACCATGCCAAACGCGTGCTCCATGTGGGCTGGCAGACGTCGTCGGGTACTGGCAGCGTCAGAGCCTCCCAGACTACGTTGGCTCATGCGGCGGATCGTGTGAAACCGAAGATCATGGCACAGCCGTCGGGGATCTTCGTCGCGCATCGCGGCGAGAGCAGCTCCGTCTTCGTGTGCGACGTGGAGTTGTGCTCCTGTACAGAATACGAGGGCATCGCAGTACACACAGACAACGGCAGGGAGCTGATGTGTGCATTTTATGGACTTCCCGGATCGCCTCCTTGGACGCCGCCGGCAGCGAGTGTGTTGGTCCCACGTACCGAATGGCAGCCTGCCGCAGGCGCCCCGAAGCTCGTGTACCCAATGGGCTGCGCGTACTCGGCTGCCCATGGTGGCCGCTTGTTCATCACGGACGGCGACCTGCACTGCGTCCAAGTCTTCGAAATCGCCATCTCGCCGTCGCCTGCAGTACCCGCTCATGGCGCGTCCGCGCCGCCGCCGCCGCCGCCGCGGCCGGCGCATCTCTTCACATGTGGCACTGGTCCTGGCACAGCCGACGGGCAGATGCGCGACCCCTTTGGCGTGGCCGTTGCCAACGGTCGGGTCTACGTGAGCGATTCGGGCAACGGTCGCATTGCCATCTTTGACGAAGCGGACGGACGTTTCATGGGCACCTTGCGAGACGCGAGCCGCCACCGCAGCAGCAGCAGCAGGCCGGCCGCCGCTGACGCCCACGTCCCTCTGAAGCTCGTCGACCCGGCAGGCGTCGCACTCACATCGAATGGTCGAGGCAGAAACCAGCTGGTCGTGGCAGAGACACGTGGCCGTGTACGTGTCTTCACGCTCGACTTCACAGGGCTATCAGTCACGTGCGAGGCACATCATTACGAGATTATGGGCGACCTTGCGGGGGTGTGCGTCAGCCCACCGCCGCCCGCGGTGGCGCTCCCCGTCACTCTGGCCACACCCCTTGCGCACCATACCTCTGCTTCATCCAGTGCGGACCTGCAGCGCAACGAAGCGGGCGCCCAAGACGGCGCCGAATGCGTGCTTGTCGTGAATGCGACCAAGGGCTCGGTGCACGTGCTCCAGCCGGCAACGTTGGCGACGGTGCGCAACTTCCTCAAGGCGCAGTCGGACACGCGCAGGCGAGGCGCCGCGGACCCGAGCTCCACACGCATTGGCGAGGGCGAGCACGTGTACATCGACGCGATGCTGAGCTTGCGAGAGTGAGTCGAGCTCACACAAGGTAGACGAGTAGCGTTGTAGGGGATGGAAACATTCAGTTGCAACTCGAGGGATTTTTCATTCACACACTCGCGAGTGTGATTTTGGCGTCGCGTCATGGGCGATGGCTTGGACCCGGCCTCGCCGGAGTATGAGGAGGCCTTCTGGCAAGAGCAGGAGGCGGCACCATACTGGACGGTGCCGATTGCGCACGGTGGCGAGATGCCATGGCTCAAATACCACGAACGCGGCTTGCTGGTGGCCATTCAACGTGCGCATCAGCTCGGCCGGACGGTGCTGCTCATTGATACGAGCGACGATGCTGTGGTCGACACGTTTTACACCTACAATGCCGCTCTGACCATCGAGGCCAAACGCATGGTCCTCGACGTGGCGCGCAAGTCAGCAACGCTCGACGAGACACTCGAGCAGTGCCGTGTGCAGCTCGTCAATGCGATGCGTTTTGGCAAGACTCTGTACGTGCGGCTCGCCGACTCGGCGTGCGACTTTGCGAACACGTTCAATGCCGACGACAAATTTCCGCCCTCGGTTTTCGACCGCAAGGCGGTCGCCTCGCTTGAGGACTACAAGGAGGGCAGCGCGAACAACTTGTTCCACGCGTCGCACCCACTGTCTGCGGTCCTGCGCGAGCACGACCTCAGCCAGGGGATTTTCCAGCCTCGCTTCTCCCACAAGGCCGCGGTGGACGGGATCTCCCTCGGCTTCGAGGTGGTCCTCTGCACGCGCTTCTCCACGGACGAGTTTGAGAGCTTTCTGCACTCTTCACTCCCAATGTCCCTCCTCCAACCCATCAAGCTGCTCCCCTCGTCCATTCGCCTCAAATACCATGCGTGCGTGCTACCCCGATGGCGTCGTGATGTCGTCTCGATGCGCACTCTGATGGCCTCCGGTTGGCTCCCTCATCAGGTACGACCGCGTGTTTGAGCTGGAGCCGGGAGGGGCGCTGAGCTTTGAGGCGGTCGATGAGCACTTCAGCCTCTCGTTCGTCTTCAAGGGCGACTTCCGCGTGAGCCTCTTCCTCGAGCAAAAAGTGACAAACCCCGCTGCCCCGAAGGTTGCTAAAGGGCCGTTAGGTCTTCGGGGCTCCGCTGTCCCCGCGCCGCCGGAGAGGGTCGGCACCGGCATTCAGAAGGATCGCACAGGCAAGTTCCACGGCTTGAGAGGCGGCATGTGCTATCAAGTCGCCGTCGAGGAGGACGAGGCCGCTGAGGCCGCTGCGCGTGCGAGCGGCGGAGCGGCCTCCTCGCCTGCTGCACGCCTCTCCGCGGCTGCACTTGCCTCGACGGCCTGCATGGCATCCAAGCTCACCACAGCGAAGAAGCTTTCCTCAGCTGGGCTGCCCGGACGCTCGGAGGATGGCAGCACTCGCACCTCCGCGCTGCTCGCCGCCGAGCTGCAGAGCTTGAGCACTACGGACGTCGAGGAGCGTTCGGAGCGATACCGTGCGCTACGAGAGGCATCGGATTTGCAGGATGTCGTCTTTGGGGGAGGCGGTGGCATGGGCGGTGGATGCCGCCGCGGAGAAGGTGCGTGAGACTTAATGGTTGGGCAAACTAAGCGTTGGTACGCGCCAAACGGCCCCGGCCGGTCCGTAACTTAAGGTTACTACATGGGTTACTAAGATAGTGAAACTCTGCTCTCTGGTTACTTCTTGTTACTTCCGTCCTCAGAGCCAGACCCAGCCGAGCTCGACAGTCGACGGCCCGCGGGCGAGGGCCGAGGCCGCACTCAACGGGCCTTCCACGATTGGAACAATACCGATCGAAATCCGGCGCGGCGCGCGCAAGCCAGCCAGGTCGAGAACACCCAAGGCGAGCTCTCAGCGGATCGGGACCGGAGAGAGACCCTCTACAATAACATCGGTATAGTTTAGAGCCTGTCGTTTTGCAGAACGCTTCCCGCTTCACCGGACCCAAACACGCTACGGTCGCCACGCAGATACGAGATACACCCGCGTCGTCAGCTATGAGCTGTGGAGAGCATGAGCTGCCTGCTGCGTGTGAGCTGATGTGTCTGGTTGCTCGCGGAAGATTGTCTAGCATTTCTCCTGTCCGTCAACATACAACACGCAACTCATTTGTGAGTTGTGGAATCCCGTGATCGTTTACCGAAAAAATTTCAGCTCCCTATTGAAAACGCCTTTTAAGGCAGCTTCCAAATTAGGAAATAACTTCACAGAACCCAAAACAACGCTCCACACTTGTTCACAGTGCTCTCACAATCATTTTCTACAGCACGGATTCAGCAGCAACTCAAATCCACTCCGGTCCTTGACCGCGTCTCGCACCGCTGTTTTCCCTGCATCTCCCAAATCATTGTTCCAAAGGTAGAGCTTGGTCAGGACCGCGTTGGCCTTCAGGGCCTCTGCGATCGCCTTGGCACCATCATCGCCGATGTTGTTGCTTGTGAGGTCCAGCTCGGTCAAGACCGCGTTGACCTTCAGCGCCTCGGCGATCGCCTTGGCACCGTCGTCGCCGATGGAGTTGATCTGGAGGTCCACCGAGGTCAACACCGCGTTGACCTTCAGGGCCTCTGCGATCGCCTTGGCGCCTTCGTCGCCGATCTTGATGCCAAAAGAAAACGGGTTGCCAGCCAAATCCAGGCTGGTCAACACCGCGTTGACCTTCAGCGCCTCAGCGATCGCCATGGCACCCTCCGGACCGATGTTGTTGCTGCTGAGCCATAGCTTGGTCACCACCGCGTTGACCTTCAGCGCCTCCGCGATCGCCTTGGCACCGTCGTCGCCGATCTTGTTGTCGTCCAGGCGCAGGAAGGTCAGGACCGCGTTGACCTTCAGCGCCTCCGCGATCGCGACGGCACCCTCATCCCCGATGTTGTTGCTTCCGAGGTAGAGGGCGGTCACCACCGCCATGAGCTGCAGGTCAGACGCGATCAGGATGGCGTCGGCGGATTGGAGGTTCTGGCGCGAGAAGTTGGCCTCCGTCTGGTCGCGCGTCATGCCCGAGAGCATGATTCCCTTCTCCATGCCGATCTTGGCGAGCTTCTTGGCCAACTCAACGTCAAACCTGTTCTGGAGCAAGTTGCAGTTCTTGAGCACCGACGTAACAGGAAGGAGAGAGGCGACAAGCATGGCCGCAGGCACGTGGAGCCCCCCATCGGACAAGTTGAGCTCCGTGACGCTGTCCTCGCGCAGTTGCTGCACCGGAATGCCCGGAATGCCGCAAACGACTCCTGAGCCCGCACAGGCAACGGCTGCGATCGTCAGCCTCAACGGCGGCTCTCCCTCGCCTGCGATGCAGCTGTGGAGAGCTTCCTTAGCAGCACCATGTAGCAATGAAGGGCGGCGCCAGTTGCGCATCCCGCATTGCAGATCCGCGGCCCGAACGGCGGCCACGTCCACCACATAGCCGTAGCCACGGAGGCGCGCAAGCCCAGGCAGCATACGCCCCGCTACGGCCGCGTCCCCGGGCCGGCCGGCCTCGATGAGCTGCTCCACGTCAAGGTCGGTGATCTCATCCAGACGTGTGGGTACTGGCTGCCCGTCGCGGCGGCACTGGCGCGAGCAGAGGACACGTTGTGCCAGCGCCCGCCAAGATCGAGTCACGCCCTTGAGCTCCGCCAACGTGGCCACGTCCACCAGGCCCAGAGCAGCCTCCATGGCGTCCGCCGAGAACGAGGGCTGCTGCAGCGGCTCGGGCGGTAACGTGGAGCTGGCCGGCTGCTGCGGCGCCTCAACGACGTCTTCCGGTACAAATGCCGGCTCGGCGTTTGGCGGTGCGCGCTCCTCCGCGCTGCCAAAGTCACCACCCGCGCCGATGAGCGCGCAGAGTTCAGGAGCGCGCTTGCCGTTGAGTCGGGAGGCGATCGCATGCTGGAGGTGCTTGAGCGCGATGGGGGCGTCGAGATAGAGGGCGTCCTCGATGAGCTGGATGAGCTGGAAGAGCGAAGGCTCGTCAGAGCTCGGCCACGTGTAGTCTGGGTCGTTCAGCTTGCACACCATCTGAAGCGTCGAGGCCACGATCGTGGGCACGGGATAGATGCCATCCTCGGAGGTGGCGAGGTCCATCAGATCCTTCAAGGTGCCCATGAGTCGGGCTGCATCTCGCGACAACGTGACCTCCTCTCCGTCTCGCGCTCGCACGCGTATTGGCTCCTCGTGTTTGGCCTTCTTCGCCGTGGGCGCCTCCTCGGCCGACGTCGCACGCATTCTTCTTTGTGGTTTATCCTCCCCGTTTTCCCCACATGTGGGGAGTCAGCCCGGCGCAAGCGCGCCACTCTCACGCTCGGCGTGGGGGCCCCCATTCACAATGAGAAAAGAGGGGCTGCTTTCTTTCTTCAATTCTGTGCACCCTTCAATCAACTTACTGTGTAGCAATTCTGTGCACTTCACTTGTGTACATAGTACAATCAACTGGCATCGTGCGAGCATACATGCACGATCGTGTCGGTCGAAATAACGAAGCGACTCCTCTCCCTCGTTCCTCACCTGGCTCGGCGAGCCTCCACTCACACGTCAAATTCACAGTCGCGTACTTGGAACTCGTTGAGGTCGGGTTTGCCACGACCGCGCCTCCTGGCCGCGGTACCCCACGCGATACAGTACGCCAAGTTCCCTGTACTCCCGCCAATGGACTGCCAATGGACTGCCAATGTACTGCCAATGGACGACAATGTCCGGAATGTGACGTGGTGATCATAGCTCCCTAGATCGCAAGGATCCACAAGCTCTCCAAGAAGCTCTCCCAAAAGACTCATCAAGTGGCTGCTCATCGCGAGACCTCGAGGATGGCGCGCTGCAGGTCCGCCCGCAGGTGCTCGGGCTCTTCGAGCCCAACGCTGCACCTGATGAGGGAGGCAATCACAGGCCATCAGAGGCCATCCGAGGCCATCAGAGGTCATCAGGTGCTCGGGCTCATCGAATCCACAGGCCACAGCCCAATGCTGCACCTGAGGAGCAGCGGCGAGATCTTCTGGTCGTACTTGCGCCGCCATTCGATCAGGCTCTCGACGCCCCCGAGGGACGTTGCGTCGCGAAAGAGCAGGAGAGCCTTTGGTAGCGCCTTCGCGGCGGCCTCGGTTGAGAGCTCGAGGGCGAAGCAGCCGCCGTAACCACCGCTCATCTGGCGGCGCGCGATCTCGTGCGCGGGATCGGAGGGCAGCGACGGGTGCGCCACGGACTTGACGAGGCCGCGCAGCGGGTGCGCTGCATCCGAGCCATCCACGGCTGCATGCAACCAGCGACAGAGCTCGGCGGCCGTTGCAGACTGTCGAGTCACTCTCAAGTGGAGGGTACGGAGCGAGCGCATCAGCAGCCAGGGCTCGAGCGAGCCCGGTGTCGCGCCGAGCGCGGTGCGGTCCGCCTTCAGCGCCGTCGCGAGCGCTGCATCTGACACGCACAGCGCGCCTCCGATGGCGTCGGAGTGCCCCGCCAGATACTTGGTGGTCGAGTGCATCACCACGTCAGCACCGAGCGTGAGCGGCCGCTGCAGCGGCGGCGGCGCAAAGGTGGCATCGACGACGACGTGTATGCCGCCCACTGCGCGCGCCGCCGCCACGTAGGCGCTCACATCGGCCACGTGGCAGTCGGGGTTTCGCGGCGTCTCGAGCCAAATCAGGTCGCCGGGCCGAAGCGCAGAAGCGACCTCGTCGGGCACTGGTAAGGGCACAGACGCACCATGCGCGCCGCCCGAGATGCGCTGCAGCTGGCTCAGCACTAGGTGCGTCCCATGGTAGCCACCCGAGATGGCCACGCGACGCGGCAGCAGGCGAGCGAGCACGCCAAACGTGGCAGCAAGGCCGGAGGCGTACAGCACCGCATGCGCCGGCTCAGTGGGCGTCGATTCAATAGCACCCAGCAGGAGTTCCGCGCGGTCGCGCGTCGGATTGCTTATGCGGCTATAGATGTGCCCACTCGATCCCTCCTCCGGGCACGTGTAGGTGGTGCTCAGGGAGATCGGAGGTGAAACGTCCTTATCAGTGGTCATCATCCAGTCGACGTCCGCCAACGCGTCGGCGTGAACAGCTGCCGTGCTCGAGCCTGGCGGCACTGCAGAGCTGCTTGCAGCGCGGATGGCCATGCGAGCGCTGCCCACGCGAGAGATCACCGTGTTGAGGCGGACGGAGAGGCCGATTGCGCGACGCATTTTAGGACCAAGACAGCTTCACGCACGTGTGTGTGAACAGACTCGAAGTAAGCCCTCAGTGAGTGAGTGAGTGAGTGAGTGAGTGAGCCGAATCGTTTGATTCGAACCATGGGTTACCCTACGTGCGTTAGTGGATATCTCGACCTGTGGATCCCGTATTGTTCCACGGTGTGTCTGTGTCTCAATGACTCACTCACTCACTCACTCACGAAGCCCTCGGCACCGGAAACACTTAACTCGTAGGTCCTTATTCCATGCTGCACTCTGACATGAGGTCGCGACATATGCTAGAGGTATCGGGCCTCGTCAACACTTCTCACTTGCTCCACTACACTACGCTAAGTTGTACTCCGACCTGAGCCGCTCAGGTCGCGGTATGCGCTAGGTATGGCCTCGTCGCATGAAAGTCATACTCCTACTAGTACTCACGAAGATTGCCTGTGCAGGTATTCAGTGGCGTTTCGTTGGCGTTTGCGGGGGGTGCTATACTACCAGGTATAGCACCCCCCGCAAACCCATGTTCGTTACCCATCGATGATTCATAAATCGATATCCAACGTGTCGAGCAAGCGTGGAATCTCGATCGGAGACGGAGTCGATATGGAGCTATCAAGCGTTTGACGGCGTCGCTCGCTTGCCACGAAGAGCGTGGGCTTCAAGAGAATGTCGGACCCAACATGCATGATGTGCATTGCCCCGGCCGTAGCAGGCGTGCTCGAGCCCGCGCTGCTCGCGAGCAGAATGAGCCCAAGGACCAGGGCGATGCTCGAGACAGCCGCCCACACCACCAGCAACGACATTGCGAGTATCTGCTTGAGCTTACGGTGGGGCTTTGATAGGCTTGGATCGGAGAGCTCAAGCTCCAGCGGCTCGGGCACGTGCAAAACGACCTTGTCCGAGGTGGTGGCAGTGGGTAAATCAGGCAGATATATTTGCATCGACCTTGTGCCGCGCAAAGTGGTAGATGCGCGAAGCAAACGCCGCTCAGGCAGAGTGTTCTCCGCCGTCCCTGGGTGGACCGGAGAGACGCGTCCCCTCCTCTCTGTGCTGCCCTGCAACAGGTCCTAAAATAGAATGCTGATGAAAACGGCAGATTGACGAAGCACAATTGTTGCGCCATTCGCGCGTAGCGTCTTCGTGGGCAGACTCGAGTTCTGAGTGCACTGCAGGTTGCAGTCAGAGACGGAAATAGTGTGTCCTCACTCGTTTACCTCGACAAATAATACCTAGACCGCGCGGAGGGTACCGGTTGCGGTTCCGGTACCCCCGTACTAGTGTCCTGAACATGGCCCCTGATTCATCTAAAGCCGAAGTGAAAGATTATGTAATGTAATATGCGTGTACGGTACAACGCTCACCGTTCTAACTACTGGGTATAGTCCTCAGACTTCTACCTCACTTCTACCACGCTACCTACTACGGTTCTACTCCGCGTACCGCGTTGCGGGAGGGGCTCTCTACTACTACGGTCGCGTGCCGCATCTCGTCTGTGCGCGCCCCAGCAGGGCGGTGCCTCCGCTTCCTCTTCCCATAATGGGCTCTAAATGGCCTCTTCATCGCACATCGGTGCTCGGTCGCGGTTCCATATAGACGTGTCCTGTGAGCACACCGGCTCGGCCAAGTAGTACTACTAGCGTCGAGCCCCGATACGCTCTTGGTGTCCTATTCCGGCTCTTCTTCGGTGCAGCGCCTTAATCTGAGGATGCGACTCCTTCCTAATGCGGCTCCTTCGTAATGCGGCTCCGACAGGCGCCCCGCCACATCACGTCACGTCCATGTCACGGCCTCGTCAATGGCCGAGCGACGCTCGGATTGCGCTCCTCATCATCGAGGCTCGTCAATGGCCGAGAGACGCTCGGATTGCGGCCTGCATCATGCGCTCCTCATCATCGAGGCTCAGATCTCGCGAGATGCGAATCGCCTCCGCCAGATCTGCCGCGAGCTGCTCATCCTCGTCGACTCCGCCGAGCCCGCCGCCGCCGCCGCCACGCCCGACACGGCGCTCGGATGGCCTGACGGCCCCTCCATCACCGACGGCACGGCGCTCTGATGGCCTGCCGCCGCCCGAGGTACGCGAGGCGCCCGACACGGCGCCGCCCGACACGGCGTCCGATGTGCGTGTGGAGTTCCGGCCGCTGTGAAGAGCCGACGAGAAGGAGGTGTACTGCGACGCCGGCCGACGCGACTCACTCGGAGGGAGCGCCGCCCGGCCCGTAGCGCCCCTTCCCGCGAGGCCGCCGCCGCCGCCGCCGCCGCCGCCGCCGCCTGTGGTGGTGTACGTGGTGGTGTGAACCGTCCCGTTGGGGTCGCGCACGGTGCGTGTGACGTGCACAGTGGCGCCGCTACTCGCGCCGAAGTCGTCAAAAGCACCCATCGCGCCGAAGCTGCCAAAGGCGCCGCCACCGAAGCCGTCGCTCATTCGGCCACCTCCACCGCCCAGCATCGAGCCACCGCCGAGCATCGTCTCAAACGGGTCACGCCCGCCGAAAAACTCGCGGAAGATGGCCTCCGCGTCTAGGAAGCCAAAGTCGGCGCCCTTGCCAAAGCCGCCGCCGCCGCCGCCGCCGCCACCGCCGCTCGTGTGGCGTGAGCTGCGCGCGGCGCGAGCGCGGTGGCGCGCGAAAAAGTCGTCTTCGAAGGATGGGAACGCTCCAAAAGGCGACTCGCCGAACGGTCGTGTCGCGCGCCCGTCGCTCGAGCTCCGATTGCTCCGGTTGAAGTTTGGGTTGAAGCGTGTGTCGAACGGATTGGAGCCCGCAAACGGGCACGTGCCGGGGGCGCAGGTGCCTCCGCAGTGGGGGCACGGTTTCGGCGGTGAGGTTCGGCTGCCGCCGCTGCCGCCACCGACATCAAAGCCGCCGCCACCAAAGCCACCGCCGCCGCCGCCAAAGCCGCGGCGCGATGCGTCACGCAACTCAGCGTCGTACTGCCGTCGTTGCGAGTCATCCGAGAGCACAGAGTAGGCCTGCGCTATCTTCTTGAACCTCTCCTGCGAGTCCTCGCTGTTGCCATTCTTGTCGGGGTGCCACTTGAGCGCGAGCTTCTTGTACTGCTTCTTGATCTGATCGGTCGTAGCGTCCGTTGGCACGTCGAGGGTCTCGTAAAAGGTGGGCATGCGAAAGATGGGTCGCCGCGCGCGCGACACGCGACGCACCGCTCGACTGCAACGCGCCTCCCTGACGGCCACCAACCCTGGACCCGGCGTGCGTTTGCGGAATTCAGTTCACAACATGATCTTTTCAACTGTGAGTTGGTTTATGAGTTGGTGCGGAGCGGCGCGCGCCGCGTCCCTTTCCCTACGCGTGTCGCGGGTCACGCGCAGACAAGCAGCCAGGACGGCGCGAGACGAAGGGGATTGGTCCAGGGGGACGAGCGAGGGGGCGAGTGGAAGAGTAAGCAGTAAGGCCGGAATCGTGCGGGCCGCCTGCGAGAGATTCGCAGAGAATCGGTGGCAGGGTTTCGGCAGGCGCGGCTTGCATTCGAATTCACGGACGTTCAGGGTCGCATCGTCTGGGGCGCGTCCGCCGTCGCTCGGCGGAGGTCGCGCTCGTCTCAGCGCGGATGCGGGGGGCCCTGGTAGGGGGGCGTGAGTCTCCCCG
>JWZX01002818.1:0-14205 GCA_001275005.1 Chrysochromulina tobinii
CCCCTGGTTGGGCCCCTGTGGTAGCTCTGCCAACAGTCTCATCACACGTTGAGTTCACGGCCGCTTAACTGTTGGGGTCAAGCGGCATGATGCTACGTTCTGCGACTTTGCTCGGCCTAGTGCTGCGCGGCGCGACTGCCTTCGTCGTCGCCGGGGGCACCGCCAACGCACGCAACTGTTGTGCCACCTACCGCCGTGCCGCACCACCCGCACTGCAAGAGCAAAAGTTCGATCCGTCGGCGCAGCAGTTCGACCTGCTCTCCCTTCGGAGCTATCGACGAGACACAATTCTACAATATGATGCCACCAATCAGTCTGAGCCGTTGCGGATTGCCCTGACGCTCTTCGGCATCCTCTTCTCGCTCTGCGTCCCCACGCTTTTCGGAGAGACGCAGGATGCCGCGACGACGACAGCCACCGCTGCTGCCGGCACCGCAATCTCAGGCACTCTCTTCCTACGCAACCGAGCGGCGAGGTCCGCACGGATGGCCAAGATCGACCGCGAGTACGCCATGGGCGCTCTGCGCGTCGTCTATCGTGGCTTGCGCACAAACCCGCTCACCGATCTTCGTGACAAGCGCCGCGTAGTCGCCATCGTGGGCACGCGGGAATTCGTCGACGCGGCCGTCGCCGAGGCGCGTGTGTACCGTCGCCGCCTCGCCGCGGCGAATGCCGTGATCGTGCCGGTCTACACGACCGATGACAGTGCCGGTGGAGCGGCCAGCGGCGCTGGCACCCCGGTGGGCGAGGCGGAGAGCCGGTGGCTCTACGCGGCCGCTGAACCAGAGGCCTGGCGGAGTTACTTCAACGAGCTCCTCTCGTCACGTGGAATGGCCCTCGAGGCGGGCGGCGCGTGGCTCGGCCTGAACTACAAGGGACGCTCGTTCGGCTCCGCCAAGGGCGCGCCGCGTTGGGACGAGCTGCTCGGAACGGCGCTCCAGCCGAGTGGTGATGGGTTTGGCGAGTTCAAGGAGCTGGCTACGGACACGTCGGCTGCCGCGGCCGAGGCAGCGGCGACGGCCGTGGCCATGGGTTTGGTGTATGCGGGGAGCACATCGACGGCGATAGCCGAGGCGAGAGGACTGCTGGACGTCCAAGAGGCGTTCTACCAAGCGCTGACCCGCAAGGATGTGGTCACGATGGAGAGGCTGTGGAAGGGGGCGCCGGCGGATGCGAGCGTGTCCGAGGCGATCGCGCAAGGCGCGCGGATCGAACCGTGGGCGATGAACTCGCCGTCCTTCCCACCCGAGGGCATGCGCGCCACCGACCGCGACGCGCTCATCATGAGCGCAGATGAGGCGTGGACCACCGCCATCGAACGGCCGAGTGAAGGCGGCACGCTGCTCGCCACACAACGCTGGCGACGCGGCGCCGACGGCGAGTGGCTGCTTTGCACGCATCGCTACATCCCATGGAGCGCAGATGGTGCGACGGCGGTTGTGACGCTGCGCTGTGACGGCCGTGGCTGCGTACTCCTCGGCCGGGAGATCAACACGCGGGACCGCCGTGGTGCCGTTCTATAATAGAGCGAATACAGGTTACAGCCGAGCGGGTGGGAACACCCCGCGACCCCGGCGCGCGGCGGGACTGCTGCGGAGGGGACAGCGACCAGCTGATGTATTTCCCGAGCGTCGCCTCGGATGCTCTCTCGGGTCCACTGTCGCTCGCGCAACTCGGGTGTCTGGTTAATTTTCGCTGCGGTGCGCGCGATTTGATCTGTTATCTCCACGACCCGACCCACCGCCAGCACGGACGCGACTCGCGAGCACGGACGGACGACAGATCACAGTTAGATCGGGAGATCGCAAACCAAGTCGAAGACCGCGCGTACGGGTTCACACCAATCTTCTGACATGTAACCAATTGTCACACACTGAGGACTGGCCGTTATAGTACCTCGAGGTTTTGTCGCCATGTTCACACCTGCGGAACGAATTTTTACAAGTCGAATGGAGAATCAATGCAACCCATCTCCTCCCACGGAGCACGACCCATCTCCTCCCACGCTAAGCACGCTCCCGCCCGAGTTGCAGCTGCTCGTCCTCGAGCAGCTGAGTTTAGCACGAGATCTGCGTTGCGCGCTCCTTGTGTGCAGAGCGTGGCTAGCACCAGTCTCGTCGGTCGCGGCGAAGCGGCTTCTGTACGTGGCTCCGACAGCTCACGTTGCTTTACGCATTGACCGCAATGGCGACACCAGGGCATTTGTTGTAGGAGGACATCTCGGCTTTACAGGCAGCATCTTGCATGTGGGCGGGGTTCTACGCATCCTCGACTGTGCCGAAAAGCTGAGCGCCCGCATTGGCCCATGGCCAGCTAACCGCAGGTGGCGAGACGAGTGGGCAGCCTTGAGGATGGCGCAGGCGCGGCTGCTCGCCCGTAACAATGGAACGCTCGCTGCGTTCGAAGAGCGGATGGGAAGTATGAGCCGCAGCGAGCTGGATGCAATCTTCTCCTCGGGCGGGCTGTCCATTGGCAAAGAGGCGGAAGACTCATACGCCAGCTCGATTGCGTGGAAGCTCGAGCGCCGCTGGCCGAGGGAGACGGCCATCGCGGTCTCGCTCCTTTCCAGCCGCTGCGCGTCCGCGCTGACCGAGAGCATCCGAGAGCGCCGTTCCGACTTTGCCGCGAGCTGTTGGACCCTGTGCATGGCCCTCTGGGAGCGCGCGTGGCTCCAAGAGGACCTCACAAACGCCGCTGACGGGCATCCCGCGCCCAGGGCGGAGGAGTTGCGTCCGGCGCCCGTCCCGCCCGGCATCGGGTCCGATGAGGTGCCTCCGGCAGAGGAGCTGCCTTGGGCACCAGAGGCGCATTCGACCCTTCATCCTTCGCCTTCGACGCTCGTCGCGGCTCCCAGACTCACCCCACCACCGAGTTGTTGCTACCTAATGCTCGACGGCGAGTTTGGGCTAGCCACCGACGACCCTACGTGGGAGGTGCTGCGGGCACGCGACGTTCAGCTCGGGCTCTCCTTCACGACCTGCAACGTCTGCTTTGCGATGGAGGCCAATGAGCAATCCTTCCCGAATGGCGACGGTTTCCACGCGCCCATCACTACGTGGGGTCGGACAGGCTACGAGCTCGCGCGCTCCGACCTCGTGTGCTTTCGCCCAGGCCGAGGCCGCGTAAGCCACGGGCCGCTCGTCGCGACGGACGAGGCCATCTATCGCTTACCTCCGCTGCTCAAGATGACGCTCGTGGCGATCGACGAGGCGGGTGAGTGGGAGGCGCGCGACCAAATCTTCGTGCAGCGTCGGTTATTCACCGTCGTGGCCGATTGGGCCGACTTCGGACCTGAGCCGCATCCTGCTTGCGACAGAAACGAGACGAGGGAGTCCTGACTCGCATTGCCGACCTTTCTTGTACGAGCGCTGCGCGCGGTCGCCGGTCGGAACCCCTGTGCACTGTGCGCATGAAAGCTCCAGATGCGCGCCGGGCCTCAGTCGAATCATCGTTGTGGGCGCTTGTCGGGAGCGATCGGATGTCTCGACCCAGTCTCAGTCTGCCCAGTCTCGAGGTATCCTGAAGTGTTGTAAAGTTGTTGGCCGAA
The DNA here is from genome assembly GCA_001275005.1 of Chrysochromulina tobinii. NCBI lineage: Eukaryota > Haptophyta > Prymnesiales > Chrysochromulinaceae > Chrysochromulina > Chrysochromulina tobinii. Next base: position 3,548 of record JWZX01002818.1, read on the forward strand.
TGGTTAAACACGGTAGCCCGGGGTTATAATAATTTCGCGCCGTAACCGAACGCGCAAGGCCGGGCGGGGCCGCGCAGCCCCTTGCAGTGTGCGGGACGAGAGAGCGTCATTCTTGTGAGGGATTCCGTACAAGCTACAACACTACACCCCCGCGCGTCCGCGCGCGCCGCGGTGTCCAATCTCCAGACACGTTTACGCCCTTAAGGGCAGGCGCGCACACACGCGCACCCATCAAATGACGCGGCGCGGAGCCCGAGCTGGCACGCGGGAAGCTGTGCGGGTGGATGTGAGGGGAGCCACCGTCGAAGCCACCGGAAAGGACGGGAGGCCGCACACGACAGGAGCGAGGAGGCCCGCGAGTTGCCCATCAGTGGAAAACGTGCGCTACGAGAATGTTCTCGCCACGAAGCCAGACCTTCACGAGGTGTCAACTGTCAGTTTCGTTGTCGGTACAAGCTGCGGCGCGCGATGGCCGACGGCAATCGTCCATGAGGTCCTGTTCCACAACATGCGGCACAAGCGGCGTCGCGTCATGTAGTGAAAGAATTTCCGATCAGACATGCCAGCGTGGTCGTCCAGCTTGGAGAAACCGCCAAAGTAGGGAGACATCACCGAAGTGCCATTCACCTCCCAGCGGTTGCACGGATACTTTTGCACGAAGGTTGGCGTCCGATTATAGAAGCGCAGTAGAAAGTGGCTGTAGGCAATGTCCTCGCCGTTACCGCGCGTGCTCGCCAGCGTGGTGGCGTAGTTGTCGTAGTGGCGAACGAAGGCGTCGTTGAACGCACGCGACGTCGACGCGAATAATGTGAGCAGCACGTTGAACTTGGCGCGTGCCCAAGCGTATGGCCGTCGCATATCGCCCCGAATTTGGTAGCCCTTTTCCTCATTACACGTCCGCTTATGTTGTCCGTAGATGCCGATGGGCTCCTTCAAGGCCTTCGCCGCTAGCAAGCACAGTTGCCTCTCGCACGGAAACTCGTCGTCGTCGAGGTGCACGAGGACGGTGCCACTGGCGCGCCGCGCCGCGAGGAAGCGCGAAGCTGGCCCATAGATCGTGTCCCACTCTCCCATATCGGCCACCGTCGTCATGTTGGCTGCTTGTGGGGTCGTCAGTCGCAACATATCGTGCACTTGCGCTACGCACGGTCCTGCCGTCGTGATCATGACCTCGCGGACGCAGCTCATGTTACCAAGATTGTCAGCGAGCAGCTTCAACCGATCGAGCCGTTTGCAGAGCGTCGGCACGACAACGGTCGTGAAGCCGCCTGTCAAATACGCATAGGAGAGCCACCAGTCCCCTTTCCTGACGGTATCAAAGTCGTCGAATGGAAAATCTTTGACTAATTTCATCGTCTCCAAACGCATTGGCCTGTAGTTTGGCAGGTGGCAACGACCGCATGTCCAGTCACAACCCCACTCGTTGCACCGGCCTTCCGCCTTCATCTGTGCGCAGCGCCCTGGTGCGATGCGAATGTCTCGACATTTATAATGACCATGATGCTTGGCGTGGCATGGGACAGCGCTGATGGCAATTGCTGCCAAGGCTCGAGGTAACATCCATAAAGGACTCATCGCGGCCACCAAGCATAGGTGCGCAAGGTCGGCCCTGTTAGCGGAGGAAAGGACGCATCGCGCTCGGTGAGGCGTCGTCTCGTGAGCCTAATTTGTCAAGACTGCGTCAAGTCAAGACAAGACGAGACAGAAGTCAAAATCAGCATGACTGCCTCGAGCTGCTTCACCACGCGCGAACAACAGTGTTCGTGTATCGGCACTTTCAAGACCGGCCTAATTAATCAGAAATTCCTTGGAGATTCGCATAGTGGAATCAGTCTCGACGCCCGCCTTCTATCCGCCTAAATGCCGCGGCGAATGATGAGAAGATTGTGTCCAGTCGTTCTGAGCGCATTGATCGCGCCGATCATCTCGTTGCACTTGCCCACCGTGCAAGTCGCCGAGAGCCTGCGGGCCCTGGATGCGACGGCCGGTCGGCACAGAACCGTCAGCTGCGTGGCAGCGGTGCGGAGGACCCGTTTGGCTAATTTGCCCAGCATGTCAGCAGCAGCAGATGGCCAGGCTCGCGACCCCGAGGACGAGCCCGATTCTGCCGAATCGTCGTCGGTGACCGAAACGGGCGACAGCAGACGCGACGGTGAGGGTAGTCCCTTTGACATGACGGCGCTAGCGCGCCGCATATCGTCGGTCCAGGAGCAGGATGAGCTGCGCGGGCGGCTCGAGGCGCTGCCGCAGGCGTACGTGCTCGTGTTCAACGAGGACACCGACGACGAGACGGTATACTCGATGGAGGTGGCCGCTGAGGGCGAGATGCCCGTCGTCCTCGCATTCGAGAGCGAGGAGGACGCGGCGCTGTATGCAGAGTCGCTTGAGCAGTCTGGCGAGATGGACGAGGACGATGTAGCGAGCGTGCAGGCGCTGGACGTGGAGGCGCTGGTGGTCACGTCGCGCGAAGCCGACATCCGCGTGGCCATTGTCTTCAAGGGCGACCTCGAGGCGGCAGAGTCCGATTCGTCCGCCGCCGCGCCGCCGCTGCTGATCACGAGTGGTGATGGCGAGCGCCGACGAGTCGGGCCGCTCAGCCTGACGATAACGATGGTGCCCTCCGACCTATCCGAGGATAAGACGAGCGCCGACTTCCTCGACCCGTCGGAGGATCCGGTCTGGGTGCTCGTACACGACGAGGGCACCGCGGATGCCCAGTACTTCTCGATGACGCTCAACGGCACTTCCTCCGTGGTCTGCTTCAAGGATGAGGCGGCCGCCAAAAGCTGCAGCCTGGCGCTCGAGAACAGGGGCGAGGTCTCAGTGCGCGCGGGCCCGACGGCGCGCTCGCTCCTCCTCGGCGATCTGCTCGAGACGCTCGATAATGACGAGGTGGACGTGTGTCTAGTAGACGAGGTGCTCGAGACGATCCTAGACGATGATTCGTCAGATTCGTCACTGCCGGGCGTTGTGGCGTCCGACGCGAATGACTTGGTGCTTGGCGCGGTGGGAGGGGGGGGCGCGGCCGGCGGCGACAGCACCGCCTCCCCCGCGTCCGTGCGCGCCATGCTCAACCGCTTGATGAGAGACAGCGGGTTTCACAGCGGGTCTCTCGACGAGGAGGGTGACGACGACAGGCTCGCGCCGGGCTGAGCTCACGCGGGCACGGCGATGGGATGCTTTCGTCAATGCATTTCGTGCATGCACGGCGATGGGATGCTTCGGGGCGTTTGCCCCTCGAGGCATCATGAGAGATCGGCCCTGTCTATTCATGCGCCATCTCAGGCCAGGCATGCGCCTTGATCGTACTTTTCATGCTGGATGCTGCTAGCCGGAGCCATTCACTCACATTCGTGCATGTCGGCTCCTTCGTCGCCACTGTTGTACGATGTTGCGGACTGGCATGCGCGCGGACTGTCCGTCCGGACCCATCCTAGGTGTGTCTCACCGACCGAGACTGTGGCTTCGACTCCTATTGCTATTGCGCGTGCTAACACAAGAAGATCGTGAAAGCACGGAGCTCGGCGGGCAAAACGGTCCGACTCCGAGAGAAAGCGCGAAATGCGAGGTCCTCGCGTGGGGGTTCAGCAATCCCTTGACCCAAAGGGGTAGGGGACGAGTTCCCTTGAACGACCTTGAACCGAACCATTACAAACGCATTCGCCATATTATTTACACCATACGCGCGTCGACCGGTACACCCCGAGCGTCAAAAGACAAAACTCAAATTACGTCGATACCGACGATTTACGTCTACTTATGTCATGTGCTACTTGTGCAACTCGCGGCGTGTTTCTACAATCTAACACAGTCCCCCTTAGTCCCCCGTGGGCGCGCGGTCCGGTTTCGCCGCGACGCCGCGTGCCGCGTCGCCCCCACATGGCATGGCCAATAGAGCGGAATAGGGGCCGCGGCCGCGGCGGGAGCGCGGGACCCCGGGAGCCGGGTTACCAAGACGGAGGTTTTTTCCGTGTAAACCCTTTAATACACAGTGTTACAGTCAACAGTGTGTAAATACGTGCGATCGCACAGCAGCGGAATCGAGAGCTACCATGTACATGTTCGGTACGGATGTGACGCACGACACTGATCAAGGAACGGGGATGCATTATGTTACATGTTCGGTTGCTCGCGCGGCTCCGGGAGGAGCACAGCACTGTAACTCTCACATTTTGGAAACGTAATGGAATCTGGTGCGTATTCAGCCGGTCCGCGGCGCTGCCCCCCGCAGTGAGCCTACCGGATCAGAATCGCGCCAGCATCGTACGGCAGGCCGTCTGTGGGCAAGAGAACACAAGAGAACCATGAGCAGAAACTGGATGGCAGCCACGGTCAGTGTTGGGCGGCGCGCACATTGCTCAAGCACGCCCTTGCCCACAATGAGCTCCTGGAGAAAGAGGATCGTGAACCCCATCATCGCCGCACGCCCGTTGAACTTCTCTGCCGCCTCCGAGAAGCCATATGGCACGCGCCCCTTGTAGGGCGAGGGCGCGTCAAAGACGGGATCGGGCAGCGACTCGTCGAGGATGGGCTCTTTCCACCGCTGGTTCATCGTGGGCGCAGCCGCGCGCGTCGCAGCTGGCGCGGCCAGCGGCACGTTCAACGTGAACGCGGCCGAGCCAGCGAGCATCACGACGATCGATGCCATTTTTTCTCAGACAACCCCGATCTGGTAAGTTGAGATCGAAGGCCCCGGCGCGTACGGGCGAGCTTGGGACCCTTTTTTTCTCACGCACAGGCAGGTCTTCGCACTGGGGAACAGGAAGAAGAGCGCAAAGAGGATGTAGGCCAACGAAAATTTTGCCCACGACGACGTCCTTTGTAGATGCTGAACCTTATCTCCTTGCTTTGCGTGCCGCCGACTGCCGCCTGCTTCACGCCACAGCCTGCTATAGAGCGCTAATGTGGCCCACAGCTCTGCCACCCTGCACATCGTCGATGATCCGGGGAGAGTGGTACTTTCACCTCTCGGAACCCACGCCCTACTTTCCCGACTGCACGCGCATCATCGGCAGCAGTGCCACTCTCCACATCGAGCTGGCACACTCGCTCACAGACGGCCACTTCGCCGCTCTGTTGGGAGATCAGAACGGAGGCCTCGGCGATGCCTCAGTTGGGTCGTGGACCACGACCGGCGACGAGTCGTCCATGGAGGTGATCGTTGGGAACCACGTCCTCTTCGCCACTCTCGCAGCGCCGAAGTGCAATGAGAGCTCCGTTGGCGTGTGGCGCGATGCCAACGCTGAACAGTGGGGATGCTTCCGAGGCGTTCGACGCCACGACGGCGGGCTCTTCTGCGCCGAGGGAACCGAATGCCACGGCGCCGCCTCCGTGCAGGTCGGCGTGGTCCAGATGCACCAGATGCACCCACATGGTTCACCGGCTGCGTCGCACGAGGTGGCACACCGGGTGCGCCTGGGCTCGCACAAGCTACCGGAGTCCGTGCTCGTGCCCGCCTTACTCGACCTGCCGCCGTCCCCGCCGCCGCCCACGCTCAATGCGAGCCGCCTCGCCGCCGAGGTCAACGCGGCCAAGCTACGATGGCGTGCGTCTGCCTCCTACCCTCGCCTCGCGGCCCTTGAGAGTCTTCTCGGGCAGGGCGCGTCGGCCACGCCGCCATGGCCGCCGGCTGCCGCGACCGAGCCGCTCACCGCCCCGCGGACCGAGGGATCCTCGAACAGTCGATGGCCCTCGGCTCTCGACTGGCGCACGCATCGAGGTGGAGGGTGGCTCTCTCCCGCCGTCAATCTCTTCGACGCCCTCCCCGCGACCGCCGGCTGTGCGGCGGCGAGCCACGTGGCGGCTGTGCTCGCGTCGGTGGAGGCGCGCGTGCGGATCGGGACCAACCGCTCCCAGGACGAGCGCTTTGGCCTCTCGCTCGAGGCGGCGCTCGGCTGCTCGCCCTACGCCTTCGGGTGCGTCGCCAAGCCATCAGCGTATCTCGTGGGCAAGATTGGCATCGAGATTGGCTTTGAGCGCCGCTCGTGTGTGCCGGCCCCGTCGGCGGCGTCAATGGTGCGCGGCGCCGAGCACGGCCGCCGCTACCTCGCCACGCCCGCCGAGCCGACAGTGCTCGACACGGCGCTTTCGGCCGAAGCGGTCGAGGCGCCGAACGCGACACGCGTCACCTCCGCTCAAGCGATGCGCTGCACGTCGCTGCCGCGCTGCCCCTCGCCTCTGCGCCGACGCGCGCGTGCGGTGCGATGGGTGGGCGGCTACTACGGCGGCGCTACCGAGGGGGCTCTCATCACAGAGCTGCAGCACGGCCCCATTGCCGTCGGCTTGTTCCTGGAGCCCGAGTTTGCGCTCTACCATTCGGGCATCTTCCGCGCCCTCGAGCGCGACACGTGGCAGCGCAACCTTGGTCGCACCCTTCCCGCCTATGACCGCCGCCGCTGCCACTCGGGATGCAAGCCGCCCGAGTCCCTCGAGTGGCAAGCGACCAACTACGGCGCGCTCCTCGTCGGCTACGGCGTGGATGAAGCCGAGGGCGAACTGTACTGGACTGTCCAGCTGCCGTGGGGGGCGGACTGGGGCGAGGCGGGCTACGCGCGCGTGCTGCGCGGCGAGGCGGCCGTCGAGGCGGCCGCACTCGTTGTCGACCCGATGATCTGACACTAAGGCGGTGCGAGGGGAGCTGGGCTGTCATAGGCGTAGCCTCTTCGTACGGGTGTCGTTGGATGGCGTCGGGGCGCGCGGTCGAGAGGCGAGGCGCGAGGGGCGGTGCGCGGCTGGGGACCGACCGGCAAGGCACAGGACAGGCTCTCAGCTTGCGTTGCGGCCAACGTTCTCAAGGGTGTTGGCCGGTTGCCAGCGCCCCCGAGCGGCCCGACATAGTAACCCGACAGCCGGTTCTCAGCCTCTCGACAGCCACGGCCCAGCCCACGGCGCGCTGTGAAGTGTGGAACTTCGCGTCCGGGCAAGGGCGTGTGCCAACGACGCCCAGCAACGGCGCGGAACGATCCGCTCGAAAAATCGCGGCGGTTCCGCGCTAACGCGCGGCGCCGCAAGCGCAACGGTGGCGCGTGGCGGGTCGAACAGGTGTCAAACTTAAAACTAGAATAGCACAGCAGACAGCAGCACCTTCTGCCGGCTCTTATGGAAGGAGGGTGCCCGCGGCTGCTCGGCTCGTCGGCGGACAAATGTACAAACGCCTGAACGCGGCGCGACGTGGGAGCGCGCGTGTTCGGTTACACACGGACGTAGCACACTGTACAGTACAGTACAATGCAGAGCGCGGTCCCGGTTCATCCGGCGCCTACCTCTTTCATCCAAAGCCAGACTGGGGTTCGGCCGGAGCCCACGTCGCATAGCTCGCCCGCAGCGCCCCTCTGAGGGTTAGCGGCTGCGGGGTCATGATCGCCAGGTCAGCGGTGCGCTCGCTCTCTGCTGAGATGCGTGCCCACGCCCACCGTGGCGGTGCGAGTGGACTCAGGCGGCCGAAGGGCGAGGCTCGCCGCGGAGGGCCGCGCACGCTAACGATGAAGCGCGCGCGCACCCGCCGCGGCCTTAGCATCACCCACCCGAGTTGCCCGAGGCGCCGATGTCTGATGCGGTGGTGATGTCGCGGCCGCCCTTGACACCCGCGGCCTTGGCTTTCCACCCTGGCTCCTTGCGGCACGCGGCGTCGTCGGCGATACCATCGCGCATGCGCTTGCGCTCCTCGTTCTCCTTGTCCTGCTGCGCCTTGCGCTGCTCCATCACCGCAAGCTTCTCCACCTCTGCCGACTGAGCGCGTGCCGCCGCCTGCGCGGCGAGGCGATCGAGGCCCTCCTGTACGGGCGCGGTGGGCGCCTCGGCGGGTAGCGTCAAAAACTCACCGGCCTCGACGAAGCCCACACCGACCAAGATCGCGCGAACGCCCTTTGTGGCCAGCAGGGCGCCGATCTTGGCGTTCGAGGTACGCAGCTGGCGGTACTTGGCCTCCTCGGGGTTCTTGACAATGTTGTCGAGCACCTTTGCGAGCGTGGAGTGCGCAGTGTCGAACTCGCCCTGGCGCGCCTCCGACAGCATCTCGAGGCCGACGGTCAGCTTGACGGTCCCCATGTCGCGATCGCACGGAGTTGACAGCGACCGGCGTTCGGTTTTGCTTTTTTCCGAGCTGTCGTATCAGAAATGAATCGGGCGCTTCTGGGCGTCAGGGAAAGGGCGGTGTCATGACGGGACCGCTACAGGTTACCCGACATCCACACATCTGTTGCACCTGTAATATGCAGAAAAGACCCTTCGCCTTCTTACTAGCTTGTAGCACTACAGTACATTGTACTTGTACGGAAACCGAACCTACCGGTACTCAAGGCACATCATTGCAAAGCGACGTGGCGAGCCGTCGAACCCTCCATAAGTTTGATTGCGTAGTCATCACGATTTGTCGCGTCCTAATTTAACTCATCAATTATTGCCTTGTCGATCTCGCGATCCATTCCGTACGCTTTGTCATGATCGGCCCAGTCCTGCGCCTTCTCAGCCGCGTGCCAGCCCAAATCCGTAGCGGCTGTCCGCTCGCGGCGGCCTGCGGACGACCTCTGAGCATTGTGCATCCCACCGTGCTCCGACAGGTCGTCGCACTTTATTTCAGCCATGCTCGCTATCGTCTCTAGCTCCGCTGCTTTCGCTCCCGTCGCGCCGGTGGCCCCGGTCGCGACGCGCGCCGCTGCGCCGCAGATGGGCTTCGGCAAGGCTGAGCTGATGAGTGAGCCACGACGCGCCACACCTACGGCCTGCCAGGCCCTAACCACGTGCCAAAGAGCACCGTTAATAGCCGTGCTGACGACTTGCATTGATTGGCTTGTGCATCGCGCGCAGAGCTCGCCAAGGAGCAGAACCCGGTCCTGGGCTACTACGATCCGATTGGCCTCGCTGACGTTGACCTGTGGGGTCAGGGCGAGGAGGCGTCGATCGGTGCGCGCCTGAACGCAAGCATCGAACGTGCTGCAGGACAGAGGCGCGGCGGTTGGGGAGCAGCATCTGCACGTGTGAGCGTATCTGGCGGCGGCTGCAAAGAGGAGTATCGAGGGACATGGTTCTCTGCCTTAGCCGTTCGACTCACGCTAACATCGATCCGTTTCGACTCCCGCGTATTTCGGCAGCCTGGCTGCGCCATGCCGAGATCAAGCACGGGCGCGTTGCGATGGCGGCGTTCATTGGCTTCATCGCGGCCGCGAACTACGAGAACATCGGCGCGCCGATGGCGGCGTCGATGTACCCGGCGCTTCCCTCGGGCCTCACGGCGCCGGAGGTGTGGGACAACATTCCTTTCCTCGCCAAGCTGCAGATCATCGGCGCCATTGGCGTCTTCGAGCACATCTCCGAGGACAAGAACTTCCTCGCTGCCGACGGCAAGGTGCACTACATGCGCGGCGGCACGCCGGGCTACATGCCGACCTTCAAGGCCAACGTCCACCCCCTGCCTCTCAACCTGTGGGATCCCTTCGGCTTCACCAAGAACCTCACGAAGGAGCAGAAGGCCAAGAAGCTGAACGCCGAGGTCAACAATGGCCGTCTCGCGATGATCGGCATCTTCGGCTTTGTCTCGGCCTCGTGCGTGCCGGGTTCGGTGCCTGCGCTGGACGGCATCATCCCGCACTACTCGGGTGAAATCATGGGGCCCTTCTCTCCGCCGGGCACCATGGATTCGATGTGGTCGATCGGCAAGCTTTGGTAGATTTCTCTGCTGTGCAGAGGCGCCCGGGCAGTCACTGGCTCGAGGTGAAGCCAGATCTGACAGGGACCAGGCTCACAGCGGAGAGCCGGATAAGCATGTCTCGGAGCTGCCGATGCGGGAGTCGTAGCGTGTGGACTGCGCACACGCTTTACGTGGGGTTGTGCCCTGATGTCATGCCTGATGTGCGGCGCACAGTGGATATCGTCGGTGTGTTCACGTGTGACATGGATTGCAGCTTTCACCCCCATCAAACCGACGTTGTCATCAAGGTAATCCGAGGATAGGCGATAGGGCGTGGTTTTGTAACACCCCTCGGGTCCGCGGCGCGCGGGTCTGCTGCTCCGCTCACATAGCGACCGGGGTCACACGGTTACCGTACACACTGTGACCTGACCCAGTTTTGGAATATTGCCTGACCCGGGAGTCACCTAAGACCTCCTAAGTGCGGCTAAGCCGATCGTGCCCGCCGCCCCGGCCCCGCCCCCCGCCGCGCGCGCACGCCTACCCGGTGGGCAGGGCTCTTCTGAGTCCACGGCTGCGCGGCGCCCCCCCCGCGGGCCGCGGCCCGCGGGGAGCGGTCGGCTCCGGGGCTGCGGCCGTTGAGTCGGCCGCTTCGATTCGGTCGTCTCGCGGTCGCACGGGTGCGTTGGTGGGTTGGGAATTTGTGATGTTCGTCGTAGTTCGTCTGTCCGTCCGTCCGTCGTCCCGTGTGCCCCGGAGGGCGCCGCTAAGCCACTTGGCTTCTCTCCCGGTGCGGGCACCTGTTGAGAAGTTAGTTGCATAATAGCATAGGGGAGTGGGTCACTCGACCGTGTCGGCCGGCCCCAAGAAGGGGACCGGCCGACTGACCACACACCTGCGCCCTAGCACCCCACATACAACTATGTGGGCATACCAGTCTGACACGGGGTGCGGGGGGGTTTCCTATACAAATTGGGGGGGGTTTCCTATACAATACGTATCCTGATGTATCCTGCATGTATCCTGCATGTAT
>JWZX01002819.1:0-31084 GCA_001275005.1 Chrysochromulina tobinii
CGCGAAGACGCAGCACGCGGCACCGGCGCTGCTCGATGCGATCGCGGCGGAGTCGAGGCGGCAAGTGCGCAACTTCAAGCCGCAGAACCTTGCGAACGCGGCGTGGTCGTACGCGACGTTGCAGCACGGGGCACCGGCGCTATTCGATGCGATCGCAGCAGAGGCGGCGCAGCGCTGGCGCGATTTCGCGCCGCAGGAGACTTCGAACTTGGCGTGGGCGTACGCGGCCGCCGACCACAGCTCGTGCGAGGTGCTCTTCGGCAGCGCAGCCTTTGTGGCCCACTGCGATGCAACGCAAGCTGCCTTCATGCATGTGTCCTTGGCCCAGCTCCACCAGTGGCAGCTTTGGCTCGAGGAGCGAGGCGCCGCGTGGCCCCGACTACCTTTGCCGCTCGCCGAGCGGTGCCACGCGGCTTTCGTCTCGAGGGCGCAGGGCGAACCCTCCAACCTGCAGCGTCATGTCGTCAGGGCGCTCAAGGCGCTCGGCCTCGAGCCCAAAGAGGAGGTGCTCACTCCGCAGGGCTACTCCCTCGATGCGGTGGTCCGCATCTCGGGCTGCGAGGTGGCGATCGAGGTCGACGGGCCCTTCCACTTCGTGGGCCGTGATCACTGGGTAGGCTCACTGGCGGGCGTGCCTCCGGTTGGCGTGCATCTCACGGGCTCGACGGCGCTCAAGCGGCGGCAGCTGCGTGCGGCGGGCTGGGCACTGGTGTCGTTGCCGTACTGGGAGTGGAACACGTTCGAGTCCCATGACGCGCGATGTGCTGCATGGCAGCGGGAGCTTCTGGTGCGCGAGCTGGGGGCAGCAGTGCGCAGTGCTCGGCCTCACGCCATCAAGGATGGCGACACGTCATCAACAGAGCGATTCGTGTCGCGATTTGTGCGCGAGGACGGCGATTCGCCGCTACATAAAAAGAGGAAGATGGAAGGGGGGATGTCGCAACTGCCAGTCGTGGGTCCGCCACCCAACAGCATCCTGTCGCAACTGCCACCATCTGCGCAGATGCTGCGCAGCGTTCCGATGGCCCAGCATAGGTCGGGCGACGCGGGCACGCCCCGTGTAGCCAAAGGCCCCGCCAAGTGGGAATGCGGCCGGTGCACCTTCCTCAACAACGGTGCGCATACCGAGTGCGAGATGTGCGGCCGAGTGCGTGTTGTGCACATCACGAATCCATTACCGGCAGCATCATGCTCTCATCCATGATGGACCTTCTGCTTTCGAGCGCTGGTGTGCCTGCGTTCGCGTTCTGCGCCGACGCGGTGAAGGGTGAGCAGTTCGGTGCCGCGCACCCGCCGCACGAGAATCTTCCATGATCTCCCGTGTCCAGATCCGAGAAACCCACCCTAGTCAGTAATAGTGCAGCGCGGCGCGCCGGCTCGCCACGAGGCGAGTGGAATATAAGCATCGTCTCTCAATATGAGGAACTTGAACAAAAGCTACCGTAAATACCGGATGTGTAGGATTGCCTTTTAATATGCTGCCTATATCCTACGGAGATTTACTACCGGTAGACCCATTGACGAAACCCACTGATTGCCTAATAAAGAGATGACGAAACTTAGCGAGGTCAGTGACGAAACTTCGACGAACCTTTTCCCGCACTTTCAGTGTCAGACACTCCAGTGTGACCCTTCGACTCTCAAACCTCGGCTCGGGGGGTCGGGTCCGGTCGCCTAGGGTCCGCGGAGGGGTTGACCTCGGAGGTCGGGGTCGGGGTCGGAGGGGGGTGTTTTCCCGAAAACGACACTGAATTTCCTGGACTCGCTTCAGACCCGACCCGACCCGACCCGACCTCGACCTCGGAGCCCAATTTTCATATCGTATCCCCCGACCCGACCCCCTCCGACCCGACCCCATACTGGAGAGTCGTGACGCGCCGTGTTGGGCGCTTTTCATATCTGTACGATTTGGATTCCTATCTACCTTGTCCCCACGCAGCGATGGCCCCTGGATTATCGCTCTTCAGTAAAAAAATGGTGAGGCCTCCTGGGTTGAATCGGAATAAGCGCGGTATTGCAAGCCCAAAATATTGACCATCAGGGTTTATCACTAGCAAAGGTAGTTGCGCGAAGCGACGAAACATTCTACGAATCCAAACACGCAACCTAAAAATCGTTCTCCGTGCGACATTTCGCATACTAATCCACCCTGGCAAGTTCACTGTAACACCAATTGAAGGGAGTCCTGGGTACAATGCGCCCTGCATCTCTGAGAGGCCCGGAATCAAATCATTTAAAGATCTAGGTGTCATTGTACGCACAGACGAATTACGTTCATAAAGACGTTCATACCTTCGTCGTTCTCTCACCTCACCTTGTCTTCTAAACATTTTGTCCGCCAACTTTTGCAAGTTATACTCAGCACGAGCATTGCGCAACGTTTGCCGAGCACTACCCTGCCATGATGGACCCACTGACAACATCGATTTCACACACAGCTTAGAAATTGCCGGTGTGACGCGCCGTGTTGGGCGCTTTTTGTGGCTAATGCAAGGTTAATCCCAGATCCAAGTACAAGATCCTTCGAATGATCCGTAAAGGAATCCAAATCAATTGTCCTGTTATTCGTCGAAAGGCTAAAACCCAGCCCATGGGATTCCCTGGGAAATGAATAAGAGAAACGAACCTTTCTCTCACGCGTCTGAGGTGTTCTTGCCAAGGAATGCGTCGATCCATCAACATCTGCATGTCAAAAGAGACATTTGGCTCCTGTATTTCACTATATTCCGCGTCGTTTTGCCTTAAGAGTTCGGTGCTGGGCGGGGGCGAGCGACTTCTCGAAACTAACTAAGTGAACTAAACCGTGTACTGCGTCTGCACCGTACAGGTTGATGAAGGAACGCTCGCTAACCTCGGAGAATCAGGCATGCCGCTAGATGAGGCAGCTCGAATGGCCATGGCAGCTTTACCACCCGATGCAGCCAAGCGCGAGAGGGAGAGCGACCAGCGCTCGCGCATCGACGTCTTTGGCTGCGTGCCCGGCGCCGAGACCAGCCGCGGCAACGCCAACCGCGGCGAGGCTGCCACCTCGATCGGCGGAAGCACAAGCGGAGGAAGCACAGGCGGTAGCATCTCTGTGCTCACGGCCTGCGCAGGCGCGGGCGAGCCTGGCGGCGGTACCGCGGGCGGTGGTTGAAGCTCGGAGGTAAGCGCATGTTTGAGCAGCTCCTCGAGCGGTGGATATCCCGTCGGCGAGGTCGCGAGATATGCAGCCAGATGGCTCGTCGGTGACGTCATCGACTCGCGCGGCGAGGGCGTCGGCGGCACCATATCAGCAATGGAGGCGTCGCGCTCCTCCCGGGGTGTCGAGACCCAGCACATCGCCTCCTGCCCTCGGCCGCTGTCGTCAGCGAGGGAGCTGCAGCTGCGCCGCGTGCGGTTCGTGGGGCATCCGGTGCCCGAGAGGCTCGGAGTGGTCGATACGGCGCCTTGCCATTCCCTAGGGGGCCCTCCGAGGCGACCACGTGGCTGGGCGGCAGGCTGGGCCTTGAGGTGGAGCCGCGCGTGGCCTGGATCAGTTGAGGGGATGACACGTACGTATGTCTCCGGCACCAGGCCCTCGTCCCCTTTGGCATTGACCGCCATAATCCACCCGGATGGTGTCGCGATGCGGTCGGGGTCCTCGAGCACCCAGAGCTGCTCTCCTGGAGTGAGGCTGAGCTCTGTAACCGCCTCCGCCCGAAACCAACCTAGGGAGATCGCCGCCGAGATGTGAGGCCGGTGCGGCGCCGCCTCGGCGGAGGTGATCACGCCCGCGCGCACCTGCCGCTTCACTTGGCTCCAGTGCGACCTCGCCGCTGCCGCCCGCTCCTGCATCGAGCCTGTCTCCATAGCTGTGATGCGCCTCTCCTCCATCTCTCGCACCTGATGAGGGGGACAATCAGAGGTCATGAGTGGCAATCAGTGAGAGGCAATCAGCGAGCTCCTTCATCTCGCACCATCTCCAAGGCCATCAGCGCCTCGGTCGAGCCGCCTAGCATAGTTGGTAGCTGCGCCTCGGTCGAGCCGCCTAGCATAGTTGGTAGCTGCGCCTCGGTCGAGCCGCCTAGCTGCGCGTCGGTCAGAGTCGTCAGAGTCGCTGGTTTAGCGGGGAGTGCCTTCGGCCACTCTAGTACCCAAGTCGGGGACGCCGTCGTGGGCAGCCCCTCTACCTCGCCGTCGCGTGCAAAGACGCCTCCTCCTGGCTCGGCTTGCCTCTCACTGATTGCCACTGATGACATCGGATTGCCCCCCTCATCAAAGACGCCTCCTCCTGGCTCGGCTCGCCTCCCTCTCGATCCGACGTTATCAACGCCCCCATCCTGCGCGCTGTCATGGGCGCTACCGACGCCCCCATCCTGCGCGCGCGCCTCCCTCGCTTCGAGTTCCTCAATGGCGCGTCGCTCCTCCTCAATCTCCGCGAGCTCCAGCTCGAGCACCGCGTCGCTCCTCCCCAATCTCCGCGAGCTCGCCTCCATCTCCGCCAATCTCCGCGAGCTCGCCTCAATCTCCGCGAGCTCCTTCCGCTCGAGCTCGAGCACCGCATCGCGCGCCACCCCCTCGACGATGGCTGAGGCCGTTCGGATCGCGGTCGTAGCTGCAAGCGAGTGGCGAGCCGCCACGCTTGCCACTGTGTCACGCCGAGGTCCCTTCTCTCCGATGGCTGTCGCCATGCCGGTGAACGAGCGATACGGATCGTCTGGCGCATACTCGGGAGTGTTCTGCTCAGTCTCCGCACCCCGCGCCTCTCCCTGTGCCGGTACCTGTGCCTCCTCCTGCGCCTCTTGGCGCGTCCTGAAAGGGGTCCTACTTGTGCCTCGAGGGGCCTCGCGTTGCTCGTCTGCGCCGAACGTGCCCATCCTGCCGCTGCCCAGCACGACGCCCAACCTGCCGCTGCCGAGCGTCGTGCTGGGCGTCGAGAGCACCCCGAGCGTCGTGGTGGGCGCCGAGAGCACCCCGAGCGTCGTGGTGGGCGCCGAGAGCACCCCGATCGATGACAGACGACTCATGGCGCGTTTCCTCCTCGCCTCGTCAAGTAATCGCGCCGCCATCGACGTGATGCGCTCCGGCTCCCTTGCCGTCATCATCATGGCCATCGATGACGGCGGGGGTGTCCCGGCCGCTGATGCTGGTGTGGGCGACGGCGAGGGCGGCGACAGCGGCGACAGCGGCAACAGCGGAGTCGCCGTCTCTACATGAAGCCCTGACGGCAGTGGCAGAGGAACCACAGGCGTAGCAGCAGCAGCAGCAGCAGTCGCCGTGGCCGTGGCGGGAGTGCTCTGTCGCCGTGGCCGTGGCTGCAGCAGGAACAGTCGCCGTGGTGTGAGGACGCTGTCGACGTGAGGATCGCAAGAGCGTGGAGATGGCACGGAGCTGGACGTAGGCGCAGGTGCAGTCGCATGGAACATTGATGGCAGGTAGGAGGCCATGGTAGGAGTAGGGGTGACACCACAAGGGTCATCCCCCTCGGTAGGAGTAGGGGGGGCACCACCAGGGTGGTCCTCGGCCGCGATTGGAGCTGTGAATGGAGCTGTGAATGGAGCCGGCAGCCGTGCAGGCCGAGGGAGCAGACGAACGGACGATGCTGTCGGCGCGTGCAAGGGCAGCGGTGGCACGGACGGCGGGGGAGTCGACGTGGCTGCCGCAGCAGCAGCAGCAGCTGGCCCAATGTACAGGAGCGACGGCGTGCAACTCGGCGGCCTGCCGGTAGCTCTATGCGGCCGGTCTGACCGGTCTGGTGAAACGTGCTTACCGGCCACCGGCCGGCATGCCACTGCGAGTTCAACCTTCTGCCCTGAGATCCGTGTCCCCGAGATATCCCCCGAGATCTCCGAGATCCGTGCCCCCGGCGCCCCCGAGATATCCCCCGAGATCCCCGAGATCCGTGCCCCCGGCGCCCCCGAGATATCCCCCGAGATCTCCGAGATCCGTGCCCCCGCCTCCACGTCGCCAGCGGTAGCGATGGGGACCTTCTGTGAATGCGGGAGGAAGCGTAGGCTACGTCGTGAGGGCGAGGCCATGAGTGCACAGTTCCCCACAGGGCGAGGGCTCGGTACCAACCCCGTGCGGCGCAGGCGTTGCGCCGCCTCAAGGTACAACGCGCCGCCGTTCACAGAGCGGTTCACAGTGCCGCCCATGCTGCCACACGAGCCTGTGGATGGGACTGGCGCGCCGTCCTCGTCCTCGTCCAAGGGCAAGTACCGGTAGCCAGCGCGGCCGGCTAAGAACGCTCCGCCACCGTTCTCGTCATGGCAGTCGATGATGAGCCGGCGCGGCGTCTTGCGGTCGGCGCGCGTACCGGGCTCCAGGCAGCTCGCATACCGGTACGCACGCAAGCAGCCGCTCAGGCAGTCACAGCAGTAAGCGTCCAAGCAGTCCTGTGCATCGTCGCAGCCGCGCTGGCACTCCCGATGCATGCGACGCCTGCACTCCCGATCCCCGAGCGAGCAGCTACGTCGGAGGCTCGGTGAGCACCAGCACACGAGCGCTACTGCCGCCACAGCAAGCAGGGTCGCGCTTGCCATCCCGAGTAGTGCGGCGGGGCCCTCCCCGAGGTGCCATGTGTCGGCGTCCTTGCGCTCCGGTGTTTGTGCTGAGGCCGTTGCCAACGCGAACGCGCCGACGGCGAGGCGTGCCGCCCGCACACTTAGATGCGCCACGCCATCTCCGAGCCGCACGAAGCCCTCATGCGACGCGTGAGAGACACTCTCAACACGACGCTCAAGGGAAGTGCCTCATACCTTTCTCTCACCGACTGCCCAAGCATCACCAGCCAGGGCGGGGCAGAGGGGGGCGGAGGCTGGGCCGGCGGCTGAATGGGGGGTTGGGAAGGAGGTGGTGGCGCCAACGGCGGCGGCGGTGCTGAAGGTGGCGGCGGCGACGGCGGCGGCGGAGCCAAAGGCGGCGGGTCCAACGGCGGTGGTGGCGAGGGTGGAGGTACCAATGGCGGTGGAGGCGAGGGCGTAGGTAGTAACGGTGGGGGTACCGACGGCGGCAGCGACGGCGGTAGCAGTGGCGGCTGTGGCGGCAGCGCCGGCGGCAGCGACGGAGGCAGCAATGGGGGCAGCGACGGCGGCAGCGACGGCGGCAGCGACGGGTACGGAAACGACGGCGGCCAGGGCATGGCTGGCGGCAGCAGCGGAGGCGGCGGAGCAGCGAAGCGGTGTGCAAACCACCATGTCTCACACGCAACAAGCAAGAGGGTCGCCCCTGTGCGAACACGACGCGACTCACACACATGCTCGGTGGGTGTGAAGAAGGGCGCAGAGGGCATCTGATGCGTTCGAAGGGGACGCGAGCACGCGTATACCGACGGCGCAGAGGCATGGGCCACACGAACGGTCGAGAAGCATCGAGAAGCATCGAGATGCTTCACCAACGGCGCCGAGGCATGGGCCACACGAGCGGCAGCATCGAGATGCATCGAGATGCATCGCCGGGGATCGCCAAGGGCCCAGCACAGCCTGAGCGAATGACAGGCCTCGTATGTGCTCAGCTTTCGAAGCCACCTGGGCTACCAACTGGGCTACCACTTGGGCTACCACCTGGGCTGCCGGCGATTGAGGTAACATCATGGGCGTGCCGCTACTCCTCTCCTCTTCATCCTGCGTGTGCACCTGCGACGAGAGCGAGGGTGGCGACACTGCCTTCTCCACCGCCTTCGGACTCGGAGCGAGATCAAACATTTCAACTGCACTCGCAGCCCCGACGGGTGCAGCACTGCCATCATGGGCGCTATCACGGGCATCGATCAAGGCCGAGGCGGTGCCCATGACAGCGCTTATTGAGGAGGACGAAGAGGCTTCGTACCTAATTAGGGACGAAGAGGCTTCGTACCTAATTAGGGACGAAGAGGCTTCTGCATTCGTAAGGTCGCGAGATTGCGACGTGGATGCAGCGAGGTCGCGAGATTGCGACGTGGATGCAGCGAGGTCGCGAGATTGCGAGGTCGATGCAGCGAGGTCACGAGATTGCGAGGTCGTCCGAGATGCCGCAACCGACTTCGAGGCCCTCTCCATGGCTGCGTAAACCATGCTCTGCGCGGCTGAGCGCTCCGCACCAACACGCTCGCTGACCCTGCCGCGTTCTCGACTGATGCGCTGAAAGCTTCGGCTAGCACGATGTGCGCCCGACGCCTGGGCGGTGGCTCTCTCCATGCTATACGCCTGTGGCGGCATAGGAAACTTGAGAAGAGACGAAGGACGGTCGGGACTGATGGTACGCTCAGGGACGGCAGCAAGATGATCCGGTTGCATGCACGTCGACGGCGGTGAGCTGGGCGTGCGCAGTGCTGTTGTGCCGAACTCGGCAACATTGTCCACCTTGTCCGGCGATCGTGCTGGCGCTAGCACGCCACTGGCCTCGGTAACGCTAATGGCCTTGGCGCCTCCCATGCGACCGTCAACAGCGGGTTGCGGAAGGGCCGCATCGGGTCGCTGCGCCTGGGCGAATATCGTCTCGTCCGTCTTGTCCACCTTGGTTGCCAGTCGCTCCGCCTCCGCCGCCGCCTCCTCCGCTCCAGCCGCTTCCTCTGCTTGGTCCGCCTCTACCTCCGCCATCAGACGCTTCGCCTCCGCCACTAGGCGTTCCGCCGCAGCTTCTCCTGCGGGCGGCAGCTTCTCCTCGGAAAAGCGCTCCACTTTGGGCGGCGCGCCCGCAGCCCAGTCACTGCTCGCTTCCATCGTGGAACATGGCTGCCTCAGGGCGGGCTGCGCCACCAAATTGAGCAGGTTGGCAGACCGGAGAAGAAGTAATTCTCCATTGGCTCGCCTGCGCACGCGCCAGCGAGCAACGGGTTCGTCAATGAAGCCGAGCACCTCTACGTGCTCACCGTTGAGCCCACTTCGCGGTCCAAGGAGGCCGACGACGCAAGCGTTGACGGCAAAAGCTTCCATCAAGTTTGTATTCTGCCATGCGATTCCAAACACAACTTTCTAAGAAAATTTGCACGGCATGCATGCCATGTTTTCTCAGGCTGAGACTTTGTCTGTGGTCCGATGTGTGACATGTCGTCGTTATCAGAGTAAAAATGTGCGCGCTTTAACTTCAAATCCAGAAACGGCGCGCACGTCTTGCGCGCCCATAATCTTACCGGTATCTGTATTACCGGTAAATCGGAAATCGAGGCGCCGACGATGGCCGACGCGGGGCCGGGCTGCGGTTGCCCGACCGACCACGCATCCATATTCTCTGTTGCAAAATGCGTATCGCAGACTTCAGCTGTGGCAGCTCAGCCATGCAACTGGCAAGCATCAAGCGCCTCGCAAGTAATCCTCGCCAGCTTCGAGTGCGTGCGCAACGACGTGGTCTCTATGCGAGGCTTTTTTGTCGTCAGCCGTGATAAGAGTGGAGCTCCAGTGTGTTCCGTCGGCGACGCGTTTCACCTGTCCGTGGTTGAGAAAGATGGCGGCTGGCGTTTCGCAGCGCTCTCGCAAGCTGTCAGCCCCGCGCTGCCCCACATGAGCTGGCTCAACACGAGCGCTGCTCAAATGCCTGGGGAGCACGAGTACGAGCTGACGCTCTCGCTGGTAGAAACGACTCTCAGGAGTCTTCAGCGTGCAGAGAATAGGGCAGGTCGTCTTCATATTTCGGCGCACGACGAAGAGCTGCCACTCATAGATTGGTTACGCGATCGTCAATGTGTTTGGCAGCGAGTTCCATTGCCGCTAGCGCACCGCACGATCAAACTCAACATGCCGACACCTTCTGCATCTACAGCTCCTCTGTGCACGGCGGTCCCACCGGCATCGTCGTTAGCGTATCGAAGGGTTTCCCCGCGCTGCGAAACGCCGGCACCTACGTGTGAGCGAGTCAACCAGACTTGGACGCACATCTTGGATACGAGCAATTCCGCACGTTTGCGTAGAAGGCAAAGCGTGGGCTACGAGCACGAGCTCGTCTCTTCTGAGTGCAACTTTCGTTGGTTCGGAGAGGTGGCTCTCACGCGCTGTCTGGCAGGGCGCTCGTTGTTGAACGTTGGCCACGACGCAGTCGATGTGCAGCGCGGCTTGGCGCGAATAAACCGCTCGCTGCATGCCTGGACTCAAGTTCGGCCCGGACCGCAGCATCCGAACGCTGCCGATTTTCACCGCGCCTTTGAGAGACACTGGCAGCAGTGCTTCTTTGCAAAACGCGGTAGCTGCGACGTGCGCTTTGGAGGCTCTCGCATTCGCACGCTGCTCAAGCGTGGGTTGCCCGAGTTGCTCCCAGACACGGGAGCAGTGCTGCACACGCCACCTCGCCAAGCTCATCGGCGCAGATTGGCTGCCGGCGTCGATGTGCTCACCCTCATGTGCGAGCACGACATCGTCGTCTTCGAGTCGGGAACCAGCGATATGTCCCTGCCGACGACACGCTATGTGCCGCTAAGAGAAGCAAACGTCCTCATCGCCACTTGCGGTAACCGAAGGCCAGCGGCCGAGTGCGCAGCTGTGCTGCCAGCCGCCCTGAAGAATGAGACTTGGCGTCAGATGCCGCTATCAACGTACCGTCGCCGCTTGGTAGCTCTGATGCGAATTTGGAAGGAGTGCAGAAGTTCCAAAGGGCCAGCATGGCGAGGGATATTCAAGCTCGCGGGCGCCCCCCGGGCAAGGGCAATCCATCCGACGCAAGAGCCTGCCGATTGCGAGCTCGCCCAAGCTGGCTACAGTTCCCAGGCACATCACATGGCCACTGCGAACGAAGTTGCCAAGCGCATCGTCGAGCAAGCTGGATTTGAGGTGTTCGATCCCTTTGCTGCAACGTTGCACGCGAGCCCGAGCTGGTTCGACGCTTTGCCTGCGACAGCTGTGCGAGCTCGCCGCTCCAAGGGACTCGCCTTCGAAATCCATAGCGCGGAAGCTGTCTCAGACATGATGACGCAGATGTTGCTCAACCAGCTCTGCGCCAACCAGCGCGAATGAGAGAAGATGTAGTCGACTTCTTGTAGCTAGTGTTTCGAGCATCGAGCTAGTGCCCTTTTCGCACCCCGCAAACCCCTCACTCATGCCCGCACTTCATAGACGCTTAAATTACCCCACTGCACATTCAGGGGGTCCCTTGAGCTCACTGTCGCGTGTCGAATAGCTTGTACACATGAAGCTCAGTCACTAGACGCTTACCCTCCCTCGTACGCTTTTTAGTGTGTCTAGATCTTGCCGCTGTACTGTAATCAGCTGAGCGGCCACCACCTCCCACGACGTGCCGGCGTTGCCGCCGACCGCAAAGGCCCAATTGGCTGGCACAGAGTCGTATCGCCACACCTCGACATTTTCCCTGCGGAGAGCAAAGACAGTCCCGACGATGATGAGCGTCATCTTGGGCGCCCCCGCCAAGGAGGATTGCAATGCGTCTGTGAAGAGGTTGCTGCCACTTGAGACTCCGAGCCGGCCCATCTGCTCGACACGGCGCTGCCCGCGTCCCAAGGCGTACGTGTACCCGTCGGCATCGACAGCCGCCGAGGCTGGTTGCAAGCCGAGGAAGGTATCGAGCTCAAGCTCGTCAGCCGCGAGGGCGGCCATTCCGAGCGAAGCAAAGCCACCGCCCGCGACGAGCTGCAAGGTCACCATGTATCCATCGAGGTTGTTCGCATCCCCCGTGCTATGCATCGTCGCGAGGCGCGCGGAGAAGAAGTTCGTCCCCTCGCAGCAGATGCTCCCTCGCAGGAGACGGCAGCCAAGAGGCGGTGGCACGCACAGCTCGAACAACCCGAGCTCCAGCAGCGGCTGCGTGCTCTTCTGGACAGTGCCGCTTCGCACCGGGCGCGTGGCCTTCTTCTGCATCGAGAGTGCGAGCAGCGTCGCCACCTCCTCCTGTGCCGCCGCCGCCGCCGCCTCAGCCTCGAGCCTCATCGTCTTGCTGGCCTCGTCGTCCTCGAGCAGAAGGCCCCGCTTGAGCTCTCCATACTCGATGTACCCACTCCGATCGATGTCAAAGGAGTCGAAGACGGCATCCACGTCTGTACGCGGCGCGTCGTACCCGAGCGCCACCATCGCCATCGCAAACTCCTTCTTGGACACCTTGCCATCGCCGTCGCGATCCCAGTCGCGGAAGAGAGCTATGATGCGCACGCCGTTCTGCTTGAGCAGCTTGTTGAGCTGTTGCTGCACGCTCATCCACGCACTCGCCTTGAGCGTCACATTCGGCGGGAGCACCCCACAGCTCTTGCGCGCCTGATGGGGGAGGGCACTCAGATGACGTACTCAGACGCACTCGTTTATTGCCATCAGAGCTCCCACACGGGGGGGGCACTCAGGCGGTGCCGCGCTCATCTCAATACACTTTTTCGCACCGTGCGCAGAGCAAAGCGGCGGTTGGCCACGCCGGGATTCATCGCACCCTTGTCCATACCTCCCTTTTCGAACCTAGCCAGATGATGTGCCAGCTCCTTGTAGTCCAGGCTGCCGGACCGATCCTTGTCAAACTCGTCGAAGATGGCGTCGATGGCAGAGTCGTCGCTCATGTAGTCGAAGCCGAGCGCGCGGATCGCACGGCGGAACTCGAAGCGATCGATCGAGCCGCTGCCGTCCTCGTCCCACCTGCGAAACAAGTCGATCACGCGCACCGAGGAGCGGCACAAGGCCTCGTGCAGCGTGAACCTGATGTACTCGTTCATGTCCACCTTGCCGCTCCCGTCTGCGTCGAGCTCATTGAAGCGTGCCCTCAGCTCCGCGTCCGTCGGGTTGCCCTCTTCTCGAGAGCGCACGAGGGAGCAGAACTCAGAAAAGTCGAGCTTATTGTCGTTGTCTGTATCATGCTCCTCCATGTCCAAAGCTCTGGCATGGGTCTCATCTTGGAACTCAGCGAATCGCCCCGTGGAGGAGTCAACTTGTGGTCTGTGAGGCTCCGAATCTAGGTCCCATCTCTTCAGATTCGCCACATGCACAGAGGCGACCCTTTGGAAGATCAGCTTGCGCACGGCGGCCGCATCTGCAGAGGCGCGGTACATCGCCACGTCGACGTCTTGCACCACCCTGCTGCTCTGCATTGAAGCAAGATCTCTGCATGTGTCTGTTTCATCAACGGTTTCGAAAAGCATGCAAATTGTCACGCGGGTGCATTGAATCCGACCACCCGCCCACCCCGACAATTTCAACATATGGCCCGTTGATTCCTGCGGCGGCTGGAAGGGAGCAACGAATCTGCTGGACCCCGTCGTCTCTTTGACTTATAGTTTTGAATCCGCTTTCTTCATTATACATGTATGTACATGTTTAACATGTATGTTTCTCGAGGTCGAGTGGGGTGGTCGAGCTCAAGGTGTGAGTGTGAATGTAGCCTCGCAATAACCTCATGTGTTTTTGTGGTATTGTGGAGTGTGGTACGAATGAACGTACTGTAGGAATTCGTCTTCTGCTCTTGTCCCAGGAGCCAAACTCGGTCTTCATGGTGACGCCTAACAGCAGTCAGCACGGGGGTTCCGTGTGCGGTCGAGTAGTTTTCCCTCGACCCACGCGTTCCTTTCGAGATCTGTCCTTCGAAGCCTTTCATGTTCTCAATCAACCCGTTTGGCAGGCGTACCGGTAGCACACTCTGACACTGAGATCAGACGACTTTCCGGGCTCTCTGTACCACAAATTCCGGATCAGGGGGACCTGTGACGAAACTGAAGTCTGGAAATGTTCACACAAAATGGACATGGCGCGCATCGAAGAGGCAGAGCGCCTCAGAGCCACCGGCGCCGTTAGCGGAGCTCAGCCAGCGACCGAATTTGCCTCCGAGGTGGTCCTCTCTACTGCTGACCTCGTGGGCATTGTCATTCGCGAGGGCACCTCACGGCGCCATGCCTCGCTCTCGCGCGCCCTCCGGTGGCGTGCCGTCTCGCGTGCATGGGCAGGTGCGGTTGCGTCGCATCTGGCGACCGTGCACTCAGTCGACCTAACTGGCTGCCGCCCTGCCGTGCTTCAGCTTGTGCCCGCGGGCCTGCCGTTGGGAAGCATCACGGAGCTACTGTGGGATTGTTCTGGCTCGGTGACGCTGCCCAACCTTGGTGCGCTGCGCTCACTCACATCACTCGCTTTGCGCAGCTCTCCGCTGTCTGACGCGATGCTCGCGGCAACAGTGGCCAGCCTCGACAGTGGCACACGGTTGCGATCTCTGAGCTTGAGCCACTGCGTGCACGCGTCCGAGGCGTCTCTGAGCGTGCTGCAGGGCCACGGACGCACTCTCACTTCGCTGGATTTGAGTGGCTGCCGTTCAGCGCTGCGGCTACCGCTCCACCTTGAGAGGCTATTCCAGGCGTGTGCGCCCCGCTTGAAGCACCTCGACCTCTCCGGCACGGAGGTCTCCTGCGCGATCCTGGGCAGCGTGCTGATCACGTGCACCCAGCTCACGTCTCTGCTGCTCGACGGGGCGGGCCTGGACGGTGAGAGTCTCTGCACGAGCGTCATCCTGAGCGCCCCTCATGGAGAGCGTCCCTCATCGCAGTGGAAGCGCCTCGCACGCCTCCAGACCCTCTCCGTGTCCGACAACCCGCAGAACACTGCCAGCGCGATGACGCAGATCATCCGCTCCGTGCCGTCCTTGACGAACCTCAATCTCGGCGGCCTCGAGGTCTGGCCGAGCGAGCTCGAGCCATTGCTGCACGCGCTCACTACGGCGCCGGCGCTCCGGCGGCTCGGCTGCCACGACTGTGAAGCGGGCCCGGATCCTCGGACGACAGCTTGGCTGACGGTCGAGGTGCTGCGCCGGCTCCAGCGCAGTGGACTGTGCGTGGCGCTCGATCCCCATTGGTTGCGCAGCATTGGATCCGCTCGACATCACGTCAGTGGCTCCGTTGAGACTCCCACCATGCATGCGTCCATGCATGCGGTGGCCGAGCTCACTGAAAAGGTGGCCGAGCTCGCAGTCTCGGTCGACCTCGCGCCTGAGAGCTGGGAGGACCTTGATGCTGCCTCGCTCACTCTCCCAGCCGCGCCGCCGCCGCCGCCACCGCTTGCTGCACTGCCCTCATCCTCGAGCAGTTTGATCGACTACAGCCGCCCACCCGCGTACATGTACCGTTCACGGAGCATTTATCACATCAGTCAAGGCAGCCAGCCCTATTATGGTGACGGGAGCAGTGGCGGAGGCTCTGGCAGCGGTATTGCCGTTGGCGGCAGCGGCAGCGGCAGCGGCAGTGCTGCCTGGTACGAGCAGCGCCAAATCCAGACTGACCGATTTGGTCTGCGCACTTGAGATGTGTGAATTGATTTCGCTGGGATGACGATCGACTCTCGATGGGGTATTGGTCCGACTGGCAATGCCCCACGCCGTCGGTGCTGCACTACTTGTAAGAAAGGCTTGAACGTAATCTTATCGCCTGTCCAGGCACCCAGGACCAAATACAAACCGCGGAATACATTAACTGCCTCTAAACGACCGTCTGACAATTACAATCCCACAATTTATTTTGATGTGGGACGGGTACCGGTACAACGCACTTCTGATTCGCAGACTAAAAATAGTTCGCTGGATTCCTGGAGCTTTTCTGAAAATAAATTCCGGACGCGTTTCTAATGCGCTGTTGGTCCACTAGCGGCTCCTTCTTCCGTCTCGTCTTGCACTTGAACGACGAGACGGTTCAGACCATGCACAAGGTGTCGGCCGCGGAGGCCTTCTGCGTGAAGAAGAAGGTCACCATGAAGGACCTCGTCGACTCGCTCCTCCGCGCCCGCACGGCCAGCCTGAACCTCAACCTGATCTCGTCGCTCCTCGCTTCCGAGTGGCCTTCACCACCCGCAACGGCTCCAGCACCGGAAGCACCACCTCCGCCTCCACCTCCACCCCCCGCCCCCGCCCCCGCCTCCTCCAGCGTCTCTTCCACCACGACTCCCACGGCCGACGAGCTTGAGGCCTTGAGGCTGTGTTCCTATCGTTCGTCACCTTCGAAGAGCGAGATGCTGCCATACAAGGACAGGGCGGCCGTGGCGAGGGCGGCCGCGGCGGCCGAGGGGCTCGAGCTGGTGCCGTCGGCGACCGGTGAAACGGGCTTCAGGGGCGTGTACAAGCATTTTCGCAAGTACGCGTCGCATATCAGGGAGAAAGGCCAGAAGCGCCACCTCGGCATCTTCGAGACGCCGGAGGAGGCGGCCTTGTGCTATGCGAGGCACATTAGGGCGGATCGAGCTGCGCGTGAGGCGGCTGCGGTGATGGGCGCGACGTCACAGCCGCTCACGGCGGACGAGGCCAGGGCGGCCGCGGCGGCCGAGGGGCTCGAGCTGGTGCCGTCGGCGACCGGTGAAACGGGCTTCAGGGGCGTGAACAAGAATATTTATGGCCAGTTTGACGCAAAGATCAAGGAGAATGGCAAGAATCGACACCTTGGCACCTTTGCGACGCCGGAGGAGGCGGCCTTGTGCTATGCGAGGCACATTAGGGCGGATCGAGCTGCGCGTGAGGCGGCGACGGTGAGGGGCGCAACGCCACAGCCGCTCACGGCGGACGAGGCCAGGGCGGCCGCGGCGGCCCAGGGGCTCGAGCTGGTGCCGTCGTCGTGTAATGAGACAGGTTTCAAATCCGTGAACAAGAGTGGCCCTCGCAATTACAAGGCGAGGATCATCGAGAATGGTACGATGAGACACCTCGGCACCTTCGCGACGCCGGAGGAG
The DNA here is from genome assembly GCA_001275005.1 of Chrysochromulina tobinii. Lineage (NCBI taxonomy): Eukaryota > Haptophyta > Prymnesiales > Chrysochromulinaceae > Chrysochromulina > Chrysochromulina tobinii. The sequence goes on from JWZX01002819.1 coordinate 16,545, forward strand.
GCGGCCTTGAGCTACGCGAGGAGCATCGGGGCCGAGCGAGCGGCGCTTGAGGCGGCGGCGGCGAGGGGCAAAACGCCGCAGGCGCTCGCGGCGGGCGAGGCGAGGGCGTCCCTGATAGCCGGGCGATCGTGTGCAACACATTCCGATGCCTTGCAGATCGAGATGGAAGTAACCGTCCCGCCGGGCGTGCATCAGGGGCAGCACGTCCAGGTGCAAACGCCGAATGGCCTGACGCTCGTGCAAGTACCTCCTGGCGCGATGCCGGGTTCCTTGTTCACGGTCGCCCTCCCGCAGTCCTCGAGCAATTTGTCGGGCTTCAGCCACCTGGCCAACTCAGTTTCTTGTCTGGGCCAGTTCCCTACCATTGGCCCCATGGGCGGCGGGTGTGGCCTGGGCGGTGGCAGCGGCGGCGCACAGCAGTGGGGTTGGGACGGGCGTGGCGCCATGCCGCCGCCGCCGCCGCCGCCGCCGCCGCAGCAGCAGCAGCAGATGCCCTATTTCGGCGTCGGCGGCGGCGTGAGCAGCGCCATACCGATGCGCGCGGCGGACGAGCGCGCCGCTTCTGAACTCGTCTGGTCGGCCCAGATGCGCGGTGGCGGCGCCAAGAGCGGCTGGGGCATGTCACCCCTCGTCGCCATGCAGATCGAGATGGAAGTAACCGTCCCGCCGGGTGTGCAGCAGGGGCAGCACGTCCAGGTGCAAACGCCGAATGGCCTGACGCTCGTGCAAGTACCTCCTGGCGCGATGCCGGGTTCCTTGTTCACGGTCGCCCTCCCGCTACAACCAACTATGGCGGGCTTCCACCCTGCTCGTCTGGGCCAGTTCCCGCCCATGGGCAGCGTGGGCGGTTGGTGTGGCCTGGGCGATGTCAGCGGCGGCGCACAGCAGTGGGGTTGGGACGGGGGCGGCATGCCGCAGCAGCATCCGCAACCGCCGCCGCCGCCGCCGCAGCAGCAGCAGCAGATGCCCTACTTCGGCGGCGGCGGCGGCATGAGCAGCGCCAAGTCGGTGCGCGCGGCGGACGAGCGCGCCGCTTCCGAGCTCCTTTGTCTGAGCTCCTCTGTATGAGCTCCTCTGTCTGAGCTCCTCTGTATGAGCTCCTCTGTCTGAGCTCCTCTGTATGAGCTCCTCTGTCTGAGCTCCTCTGTATGAGCTCCTCTGTCTGAGCTCCTCTGTATGAGCTCCTCTGTATGAGCACGAACGCGTGCTTGTTCAACCCGACCTGCGGTGCCTTGTATGCGCCGGTGGCGGCGGCGGCAGCCGACCGCCCAGCGGCGCCATGGGCGCTGGCGTCGGCACTTCATTCTCTCTCGGAGGCGTCCGCCTGAGGCGGCCGAGAATACTTTCTGTGGGGAGCGGACGGGTCTCACCTCGACCTGTCCCTCGACCGAGGTGGCGGCGCGGGCCGGCCGCGCACCCTACGGTAGCGGTACATTGTGGTCACTGGTAACGTAGCGCGGAACGTATATCGCACATATGCTCGGGCGGTATCGTATGTGCGGGTCGCAGGCTCCTGGCCCAGGTGCTGCGCGGTGAAGCGAGAGGCGAAGTTTGAGACCTCCAGTTTGACCCTAGGGGGAGTGGTCTACTATTTTTCTGTTTTTAAAATGGGCCCAACGTACCCTACACCTGTTTGGGACAACGTGAATGCAGATCACCCTGTGTCATGCCCTGTGTGCGTGGGCGTCAGGCAGACATCACGGGGTAGGGGGTTTCGGGTCGTCCACCTTGTGCGCTCAGGTTCACCGACGGCGCGTTCCGATATCGGGTCTCGATCCGCGGCGCACACGACCGGGACCGCGCCTCCGCGCCTCTTTCGACCGTGATGCGTGAAGCACGGACGCCGATGTGCGATCGGTAGCGATAAGCGATTTATGGGCTATCACTATCGTATGGTCCATGTGGTTTAGTTCCACATGCGTGACGCGGAGAACACATAGTTACGCCGGTCACGGCACAGCACACGCGTCGCTGCGGTACACTCGGTCAGTGTTGCGTGTAGCGGTCAGTGCGACACCGAGCCCGCCGTTGCGAAGCGCATCGTCCGTGACGGGATGCCCTGCTCACCACATCCGACCAGCTCCAGTCGGTCTGCATAGGCGTCAATGTATCCGAAGCAGTTCTCAAAGTTGAGGGGTGACTGGAGAGTCACGTGGTGGATGCCGCCCTCGTCGATCGCGTAGCCGCCGCGGTGAAGATGCTGCGTGTGAGCAGAGGCTCGTGTGAGACTCGAGACGAGTCTTGTCATCTGTCTGAGGCCATCCGTCGCAATCCGTGAGTGTCTGAGAAGCATTCAGTGAGCATCGGACGCTCGTGATTCGCCTTCCAGCGACACGCGGGAGATCTCATCTCAATCGGCGGCACGCGGGAGATCTAATCTCAATCAGCGACACGCGGGAGACGAGAGCGGCGCGCGCGCGAGAAGAGGCGCGGCTGGCGTTGCCACCTCGTGGCCTTGGGCACTCGGTGTGTATCTCGGCATGTATCTCGGCGTGGCCTTGGGCACTCACCCCCGCAAGCACCGCCACCACATTGCCACCGCCGTCTCGATGTAGAATTTCGAGCGCCGCCTCGCTGTCGTACACGAGCGTTCGAAGCGTCGCCGCCTCAGCGTACCTGCATGCATTGCACAGGATGCGCAGTCAGAGGCGATTCGAGGCAATCCGAGGCGCTCAAAGGTACTCGAGCATTCGATGCGTCGCCGCCTCAGCACATAGGCACATGGCTCATGACGACAATCCGATCGCCACGTGACTTAGCTGCGCGCAGCTCCTCGCGCAACCACTGCAGTTGGCCCTCCCCGAGCCCGCCGTTGAATGGCACGAACCGCATGTCCTCGTCGCGCTCCAAACCCGTGAAGAAGTCACCTTGCGTGACTCCATTCATGATCATCTCGAAGCACTTGGGGTTGTGCTCTGACAGCAACTGGCACGCCTGCCGAAAGCCATCGGAGCTCTTGTCCTGCTCGATCGAGACGGCGTACGCGTTGAGCATGACGAAGGTCCAGCCTTCGGCTGGTCGCCAGCTGAAGTAAAACTTGTGCGCTGTGCACTCCTCAGGCGACTGGCGAAGCCTCTCGGCGCTAGCCACGTGCCAATCGCGCCCGTTGGCTGCGCCAGCCTGCGGCTGCTGCAGTCGCTTGACGAGTCCCCTCCAATCGAAATTGTAGAGCTCATGATTGCCGATGGCGTGATACATAGGTGCAGAGCACTTGGACAGCGCCTGGACGACTCGCGCGAGAGCCGATTCTGACTGCGGCTCTGCAAAGTCTAGACCTGCACCATACCCACCAGCATTCTGCCCGTCGATCAGGTCGCCAAGCTGAACGACGAAGTCGACACCGGATCGATTCCAGTGTTCCGCTGCTGCGTCCGCCTGCGAGAGCGTCCCTCGGTAATGACGTACCTCGGTACCCGCAAAGTTGCTCGCATCGTCGCAGTCACAAAACTGGATGTCCGCAATCACCCCAAACCGAAACTGCGGACGCTGCACACTTGAGCCGCCGGCGCCGCTTGTGCTCTTCGCCAGCGCTGGATCACTTTGTAAGTGAAGCCCGAGCCCCGCGCCGAGGAAGGCGAGACGGCTCCTCGTGACTTGCAACAAGCGCGAGCGCATCGCGTCGGCCCTGATCGCGACGATTCTCTCAACAAATGGGCGGGCTCTTGCGGACTCCTGTGGCAGCCGGTCTCGCTTTCGGCGCATTTCGCAACTCTCTCCTATAGAACTATAGAAGACAAAGCGGTACCGGTAATTGAGACATTCGCGCTCTCGCCCAAATATCCTGAATAAGAACGATCGGTTCAATAACTTCGGGGGCGGTCAGAAGTGTTTAGGTGAATTTGTGAATGTAAAAATGTGATTGTGTCTGTGTGCTTTCGAAAGAGGGGTATCCTACGAAGAAATCGGGGACACACGGGCACACAGACGAGTACATTTTATCTCACACCATTCAAAAGACAAAGCAACCCACATTCTTCTGGGGCTTCTCAATGCATATCACTAACTTGCAAGGGTTCTGAACGAGCTTAGTCAGTGTGACTTGACTTGACTTGACTTCAAGTCAAGTCAAGTCAAGTCAAGTCAAGTCAAGTCAAGTCAAGTCAAGACTTGACTTGACTTGACTTGACTTGACTTAAAGGCCTTTTAATTAATTAACTTCTTGGCCACGACGCACCTTGTTCGCACGTGTGTGCGCAGCGCCGGCGTTCTCCGTCGTCGCTCAAGGCGAGTGGGACGAATCCTGCCATGTCTTCGGTCTTCCAAATATGCCTGCTGACTTCGTGCCATACGTGTGCTTGCCAGGGTCACACACACAACATTCAATGCGCTTCCTCCTATTTCTCGCCGTTGTGGGCCTTTCACAGGCTTTCGTGGTGCTGCTCTCATCTCGGGCATCCTCGGCTGCTCGTGTGCACTCTGTACGCTGCGCAGAAACAGCTGATGCCTTCGACTTTATGAAAACCTTGACAAGCGCGCCGGAGACGATCGAATTTGAGCAGACCATGGCCGCTATCGAAAAACAGTACTTGTACACTCCGAAAGCGTTTTCATGCGGCAAGGTTGCGAGCCCCGCGGACAAAAACCAGGGATCCGCCAAGCTCTTCAGCTTTGCGAAGCTGAACAAGCTTTCGAAGGATACCACGCTTCAATGCTTTGGCCGCTACTATCGCGAGGACGTCCTGAAGAATCCGAGGTGAGCCATTGATCTGCGACGCATGTTGCCCTGCACACCCATGCACCTCGTCGCCCATCAGCATGCACCTCGTCGCCCATCAGCATGCGGTCCACTGCGCTCAGCTGTCGACTCCCGATCTTGGCCACAGTGGTGCTGATCACGGCAACATTCGCAACTTCATGGAGTTTGGCTGGGATGGGGTCTCCTTCCCCGACGGCTTGGCCTTGAAGGAAAAGTAAAGCCGTGGTAGTCAGGGAGCGTTGCTGTCATTGGGGGGCTCGCGGCTGTGTGGCGGTTGGTTAGATCGCAGGTGGACCGGTGGCACGCTGAGAACAAGACTGTCGAAGACCAGAATCTACGTATCGTACACACACGTTTGCCGACCGGTCAGAACGTGATGAATACCTAACGGAGCTAAGCCCTAAACTTTCCTAAACTGAGGTGAATACTCGTGCCTGGTACGGTACGTGCGACACTCGACGTCCCGGACCGCGTGCCATCTGCCGTGCGCGCCGCGAATCTCGCCCAGCGCCCTTAGATGATAGAGATCTCGCCGGGATCACCCGAGATCAGAGATCTCGCCGGGATCACCCGAGATCAGAGATCTCGCCGGGTAGGATCACCCGACCTCTAGGAAACCAGCTCACAACGATGCCGCCTCCTCTGCCTCCCCCATGCTTGCAGCGCGGGCAGGAGATTGCGCTTGCACGGGCTCATCAGCGGACCAACCCCGAGGTCTGGGCTGGAAGCACTCGCCGCCGACCATGATGTAGTCGTCGGCGCTCAGGTCGTTGGGCACGTTAAGCTGATCCAACTCGACCCACGTGAACTCGTCTGGCTTGCCCAGACTGCGCGAAGTGAGTTCTGCCGCCAGGCCCTCGTTGCTCAACTCCTTGCCGGGGCCGCCAACGGGCCGCGCAGGCACGCATTCCCATTTGAAGCCCACGGCACGCCGTTTCTCGTACTCTGCATAGGCGTCAAATCGCTGATCGAGGGGCGACTTTGGCATGAGCCGCTTCGCCGCCGCGTCGCGTGCGTGCGCCGCCGCCGCCTCGGCCTCCGACTGGCAGAACCCACTCTTGTTGCACACGCCTGCAAACATCGTCCTCTCGCGCTCGCGCCGCTGCTTCACGTCGGCGAGCAGCCTGCGCGCCTCGAGGTTCTGGTGCTGCCCCTCGAGCTTGAGCAGCCTCAGAAGCGTACGCATCGCTTCAGAGGAGTCCCCCGCGCCGTCCCAGGCCTGGGCGAGCCGGTACAGCGCCTTGGGATGGCCGGGCTCATCGGCGAGCACCACCTTGGCAGCCTCACGCGCGAGGTACCAATCGGTTCGCTTGAGCGCGCAGGCAGCCACATTCAAATGGAGCGCCACGCGCAGCGCCTTGGCCTCCGAGCCCCGGAGTATGCTCGCATTCGCCGCGGAACTCGACGTGGCCTCGTCGTCGTTCTCTGCAGCGGCGATCGCTGCCGCCGCCGCCGCCGCTGCGGCATCGTCAGCCTCATCGGGGAATAGGGCCGCTGTGCCAGAACGCCACAATGCATACATGCCCACGCACGGCAGGGCAGCGGTGAGTATCATCACGCCCATCACGCGGGCGCTCAGGACCATGGACGCACCGATGAGAGCGGCCATCAGCGCGGCCATCCATGCCCCGGCCAGCGCGGTGATCCCGTAATTGATACACTGCGTCTGGCGCGCCTTCTTAACCGAAGCGGCGGCAGCAGCGGCAGCAGCTTCGGCAGCCGCTGCGTCCTTCTTGGACACGGAGGCGATGGCTGCCCCGTGGCCTAGCAGTTTGACCGCCTCATCGTCGGATGGTGGCAGCTGACCCGAGAGGACTTCGGGGTAGACGGGTCGGACAATTTTCAGGAACCAGATCGCTGTCAGGTAAGAGTGCAAGGCTGCATCAAAGAGGCCGCTGGAAAAGTAGTCGTTGGCACGCGTCTTTCGCTCCGTCGCCTCCGCAAGCAGCCCGGCACCGTCGAGCGTGGCGGCCAGCTCGGCTGGCGAGACGTACTTGGTAGGCATGACCGGCATCCTTTTACCCCAGGAAAACGCGTGAGGGGCATTTGCCAGGGCTGTGAACAGTAAATCTTACCGATATCTCGGCCTCGAAGGAAAACTTGGTATACCTCAGATAACCTCGGGAGTTTCGAGTTGAGTTCGAAATCGGGATGGCGGGCTGGGCCTTCCATGGGACGCGGGGGGGGTCGCTCAGCGAGTTGTACGGCAAGGAAGAGCGGTGGTTCCTCTCCTCCTTGACGCGAAACCAAGCCGTGCAGCCGGACCATGCAGACTACGGCTCCACGCCCATGAGGATCCCGACGACCCTCCAGTCGTCCTCGTCTCTCCAGTCGTCGCTGGCCAGAATCGAGTCGTTGCCGGCGCTTCGCATCAGAGAGCAGGAGCGCGATCCAATAAGTGGCCTCATGCCATCTGAGAGTCGTGCCGTGCACGACTGGACTTCGTCGATGCGTGCATCCCACGGCAGACTCCCCTTGACCAGAAGGGAGCCCTCCGTTGGCGATGTGACCAAGTTTGGCGTCAAAGACGAGTGCACGGGTGCGCAGTCTCCGCCCGCAGCTCATGCGCGACCCGAGCGAGCGCTGACGGACGTGCTGCCTTGTGCGTCGCAGGCAAAACCATTTACCTGCCGATGGGCGTACGGTACGGTGTGCCCGAGGCCCTCGGCGTGGAGCGTGCCGAAGCCGTGTTCAGTGCGAATGCGCGGTTGGCCGGCGACTATCGGCGACGTCCCATCACTGCCGACCCGGGTTTGGGGCAGCTGCAGCTGCACGCGAGCCAGCGCTCGCTGGCGCGGACGCCGAGCGCGGCGGAGCTCGAAGATCTCCTTCGGAAGCGCTCGCGCGCCGCAGGCCTCGGGGGCAAGCATGCAAAGGTATGCGACGTCGTGCAGAAGAAGTGGAGCGTGCTCTACTCGAGTGGGTCCGCATGCTCGGTGATGGGTCCGCACCGTCTAGGTGCACCCGCCTGAGCGGCGGCGGTGGCAAACGCTCGTCACATGAGTGGAAGGATCTCATAGCGAGCCGGACGCCCATTAGTATCGGCCTATCGCTAAGCAGTCGATGTTGTTTACCTGAAGCCTGCCGGCACGTGTCGCTCGCGGCAGCGTGAAATGCGGTCTTTTCACCACCCGCTGTACGCCAAGTGCCGTCTAGAACGAGGTTGAACGAGGGGCCTGCTCGGATGGCGGCGGTTTCCGACTGAAATCGGTTACTTTCGATCGACGCTCGCGCGGTCGCTCTCCGTGCCAGCACCGTGCGATGGTCCATAAGACATAAGTTAAAGAAAGTGGACCCTTCGTAGCTAAAGCCGCCCGCTCCTCGCTTTAGGAGCTCTGATCAGCTCTGTTCCGCTGCTGTGCACGCGACTCACCCGTGCGATGGGCTCAATCTGCACCCACCTCCGCAAGTTGACACCAAACTTCGAAGAGTTCTAATTGCGCTTAATTAACCTTTTAGACCGAAATTTCGCAGTTGAATCTCGGTCAACGGGGATCGAAAAAAACGAATCCTTCGTCACACTTCCCTGCCTCTCCCAATGCGCGCATTCGTCCTCGTCGCTCTCGTCGCGAACAGCGCTGGTTTTGTCGTGCCATCGGCGGCCAGAGCATCCAGGGCGGCCGCCATCACGCCCAAAGCGCGCGTCGCTGCGCCCGAAATGGTGGTGGACACCATCATGAGCAAGGCCCTCGCAGGAGCTACTCAGGGTGCCGTGGGTGCAGTCGTTGCCGCGGCACTCTCGGCATTCACGGAGCCGGTTGTGAACCGCGTGCTCGTGCAGCGCATCTCGGTGGTCGAATCAATGAAGCAGAGCGACATGGCCAAGTCGATCAAGTTCTTCCAGACGACGCTGCCGACCAACTTCCTCAAGTTTCCTCTCTTCGAGGCCGTCAACGCTGTCATGCAGGGCATGCCGGGCTCCGGAGCCTACAAGGGGTTCATCACTGGCCTTGTGTTCACAACGGCCACCCTCCCGGTGACCAACTACCGCTTCTGCAAGTCCATGAACCGGCCGATAACCAAGGAGTCGCTGTTCACCGCCTACTTTCCGACCGTGATTCGCGACATTGCGTATGGCATCTCGCGCAACTTCCTGCGCAACTTCCTGTTCGCGAGTTTCCCCGCGCTCGCCGCCACCGCGAACGGCCGCTCGCTCCTGCTCTTCCCCATCGTCTACGGCGCCTGCGTCCTCTCCTCGCCTGGTAACGAGCTGCGCGGCTACTACCTGCAGCCCAAGGACAAGCGCCTCCCGTTCAAGGAGTTCTTCAAGCCGGCCAACTACCTTCGCTCCACGCTGGTGGGCGCGTTCATCATGGGCGTCTCGCTCATGATGGGCGGCTTCATCACGCCGCCGGTACAGGCCGCGTGGCTTCAGATCGCCACGCTGTTTGGTGGTGTTTGATCGGCTGACCCCCGGCGCGAGCTGCAACGGACTGCTAGCAAACTTTATACGAGGAGGACCTTACATGGACCTCTGGTGGGGGCACATCGGAGCTGCTGCATTGTTTGATTGGACACAAAACCCGGACGTATTGGCACTACTCGCAAGCGGGACGTATTGGCACTACTCGCAAGCGGGTTGTGTGCCACGGGACGGGACCATAGTATTACTACTGTACGAATAGAGAATACCTCATCGGACTGTGACATCCCGTTCAGTTTCGCCACACCACATGTCTGATGTGCGCATTTCGTTTTTTCGACCTTCGGGTTACTCGGCCCGCGCCCATGCCCGCGCCCGGCCGGATCGGCGTCCGGTAAGATGTCACGTCACAATTTTATACGCAATTTACGATAGTCACGCGCCGGACCCCGACGCTCTCGGTCTCGCCCCGCGGCCGCGCCTCGACGTGACGCTGAGATGGCTTAGAACAGGGCCGAGCCTCCGATGAGCGAGCGCGATGTACGACATGTACGACATGTACGACGTGTACGACGTGTACGACGTACTCACATCGGGCACGACACTGACTGAGAGGAATCCAGTAGACGGAGAGTAATCCAGTGGACGGAGAGGATTCCGGTGGACGGAGAGAGCGTCCGTGGATGGAGAGTGCGTCCAGCGTCGCCCGCTCACGTTCTCAACACTCGCGTCACGACTTGAAGCATTGAAGCAGTCGCCTGAACCGTTGCGCCTCGTCCTTCGCTGCTGGTCGCGGCGCCAAATCGGAGGGCACTGGCCTCGCTGGTACGGAGGGCGCTGGCACGGAGGGCGCTGGCACGGAGCGGGTGTCGCCCAGGCCGCTAATGATGACCGACTTCATCTGGATCGGCTGGATAGGGCAGTCATCTTTGGTCCTCACCATCGAGATCTTCACCATGATGTCGAACGAGGCCTTGTCAATGGCCCTGCCGAAGACGGGGTGCTTGGATGCGCCCGGCGAGAACCAGTCGAGGAAGCCGTTGTGCACCGTGTTCATGAAGAACTGCGAGCCGCCCGAGTTGGGACGGCCCGTGTTCGCCATGCTGAGGGTGCCCGGCTCGTTTGAGATCTTGGCCGCGTACTCGTCCTTGATGTTGCCGCCATTGGAGCGCCTTTCGATGGCGCCGGTGACGAGGTTCTTGAAGGTGCCGTCTTCCGGGCCGCCGGTGCCTGCTTGGCTGGACTTTGGGTCCTTTGAGTAAGGGCAGCCAAACTAGCAGCGTGGGAGTCGGACGCACACGGTGAGCATCATGGTGGCGCGCGCAGCGCAACGTGCGGGTGCTTCCCGAGCTGGGTATGACACCTGGTCCATGAAATTGGGGATGACACGGTGGAAGTGCAGGCCATTGTAGAAGCCCGACTGGGCGAGGTCGATGAAGTTGGAGGCGGTTATCGGCATCTTGTCGAGGTAGATCTCACATTTGATGTCGCCCATGGTGGTGGAAAATGTTGCAATCGGGTTGGGCATGGCTGCTTAGTTGGAAGAGCAACGTTGGGCGACGGGCGACGGGCGACGGCGAAGGGATAGGGGCGAATGTCGGTCCGGCATCTTTCGGATTTTCGTCGGGCGAAGCGCTCAACACAACGGCGTCGGTCAAAGTGTCGCAAGGACGAAATCGGGCCGACTCGCCACACAAACATCGTCAAGATACAGGAGGAAAAGACAGTAGTTTCGGCGCCCTCGCGGGCACTCTGGGCGCGGCAAAAAGCGATGCTGCCATCGGCGCCGCAGTGCGCCGCACCAGTGCCAGCAGCGGACTTGGAAAGTGCCGAGTCCAGGCCGCTCAATCCGTCCCACCTGCTGCGACTCTCCACGGAAACGCTCCTGTTCAATCACGCAAGGGCTGGCGTGCTATACACGCGCCGACTGACCCTCACGAACCCGTTGCCAACTCCGATGGAGGTGACCATCAAGCCCGGCAACCCTGAGCGCTACACGACCGAGCCGGCGTCGCTCACCATCGGCGCCCGAGACACGGAGGCCGTCGAGGTACGACTCAAGATGACGACCTTACCCGTTCCCAGGAGGCCGGGCGGCGCAGGCGCGGCGAGCGCCGGCGGCCCGGTCAAGGATAGCTTCACCATTCGGTCCAACTTTGGCGTGCAGCGCTTCTTTGCCATGCTCACGCCGGCTGCAGCTCGCCCATCGGTCGGCGACTCCGCCGCTCCTGCGGAGCCCGCCGCAGCGACTGCGGCCTCGTCGGCGGGAGGCGCGATCGAGGCGCAGGCTGCTGCGGCTGCTGCCGCCGCCGCCGAGTGGAGCGCCGAGACGAGCGCCGAGTGGAGCGCCGAGAGGGCGCACCTACCGGCACCGGTCGGTCTGCCAGCCGGGCAGGACGCGTGGCCGTGGCCTGCGCAGTCGTCCTTGGAGGCCACCTTGCCGGGCGCGCCCCTGGCAGGCGTCGTGCCGGGCGCCACCGCCGCCGCCATCGCTCCCACCGACGTTTTCGAGCAGCTGGCCCAGCTTGATGAGAGCAATCAAGCTCTGCAGCGCGAGGTCGCGATCACCGCGTCCGAGCTCGCGCACTCGCGCGCCGAGGCGGAGCGGCTAAGTGTGCAGCAGCACGCGATGGTCGACGAGCAGGCCGCCCCCGACCTGCGCCGTCTCATCCAATGCATGCGTCAAGAGGACGAGGCCAATCGGCGCGCGTGCTCGCCGTGTTGCATGCAAAGGACGCCGAGATCGCGCAGCTCCTCGGCGTCGTCGAGATGCTGCAGGCGGCGGCGGCGGAGCAGCAGCTGCAGCTGCAGCAGCGCGACGAGCGTGGTGCTTTAGAAGTGGTTGCCGAGGTCGCGAGGAGGGAGCAAGGGGAGGCATCCCAAGGGGAGGTGTCCCGTGCCCTTCATGCAGCCCACCAACGGATCCGTGAGCTCACAGCCCAGGTGCGGGCCTCGGATGGCCTCGGATGGCCGCTGATTGCCTCTGATTGCCGCTCTGATTGCCTCTGATTGCCGCTCTGATTGCCGCTCTGATTGCCTCTGATTGCCGCTCTGATTGCCTCTGATTGCCTCTGATTGTCGCTCTGATGGCCTCTCTGACTGCCATTCGAGTGCCTCGGAGTGCAGGTGGAGCGCACAACCAGTCAGCTGCACGAGGCCACCGAACGCGAAGAGAGGCTGACTCGAGAGCTGCACGAGCGCCGTGTTGAGCTGCACGAGCGTGCGGCGGAGGCAGAGCGGCTGCGCATCGAACGCGCCGAGGCGGAGGCAGCATGCACCGAGGCGCAGGCGCAGGCGAGCGCATGCCGGTCGGAGCTCGAGGAATATAATCTCGCGATCTCGCACCTGCAAGCCGAGCGCGCGGCCCATGCGAAGGTGAGTCAATGATTGCCAATGATTGCCAATGATTGCCATCTCGCGATCTCGCACCTGCAAGCCGAGCGCGCGGCCCATGCGAAGGTGAGGCCGCAGGAGCGTCTGAGTGCGTCTGAGTGCGTCTGATTGCGTCTGATGGCGTCTCTGAGTGCGTCTGATGGCCTCCATCATCAGGTGGTCGCGGAGCTCGAGCAGCGCTTCCATCCAAATGCATGCTGATTGCACATCTGATTGCACATCTGATTGCCTCCATCAGGTGGTCGCCGAGCTTGAGCAGCGTGAGCAGCGGCTGTACGGTCTCGTCGAGTCGACCGTTGCGGACGAGAAGGAGACGGAGCACCAGATTCGATCTCGCGAGGCGCGGATCGAGGCGCTCGAGGCGGCGCTCAGGGCGCGCGATCGGCAGCTCGATGCGCTCATCGCGCAGAGCCTCGAGCGCTCCGGCATCGCGCTGATGGGCCCCGCAATCGGGGCCGCCGCCGACGCCGAGGCGCTCGACACGGCGCTCCATACGGCGCTCGACACGGCGCTCGGTCCCGCCGACGTGACCGGAGGCGGCGCCGGAACGGCGCGCGCGCCGTATCGGGCGTCCATGTTCAACCTGGGCACGCTGGCCGCGGTGGACGAGGCGCCGTACCGGGCGTCCGAGGAGGCGCGCCTCGAGAGGGTGGCCCTCGGCCGCGCCGCCGGGCGCCCGGCACGACGCGCCGATGGGAAAGGGTCCACCAAGGCGAAGGCGTCGGCCGAGGCGGGCGCTGCGGCGGGCGCTGCGGCGGGCGCCGCGGCGGGCGCCGCGGCGGACATCGTGAGCAAGCGCGCCGCCACCGTGGCTGCGTCCATTAGCCACGCGCGCGCGCCCGCAGCCACCGCCGCTGGGCTGGTGGCGGAGGGAGGCGATGAGGACTGGGGGCGCGCGGAGGTGACGCATCTCGCGCTCGAGCTCGGCCTCTGATTGCACTCTGATTGCACTCTGATGGCACTCTGATGGCAATCTGATTGCACTCTGATTGCACTCTGATGGCCTCCCGCATCATCTTGCAGGTGACGCAGCTCGTGCTCGAGCTCGGCCAAGCGCGCCAGGCCCTCGTCGAGGCGAATGCTAAGGTCGATGCGGCCGAGGTGAGACGAAACTCGAGATCACTCGAGATCACTCGAGATCACTCGAGATCGTGCCTCCCTGATTGGCCTATGATTGCCTCGGATTGCCTCGGATTGCACCATGATTGCACTTTGATCGCTGATTGCCCTCTGATAGCCTCCGATGAGACGCTGATGGCCTCCCTCATCATCTCGCAGGCCGATCGGAACGCCGACCGCGCCGCACAGCAGAAGCAGCTCGCCAAGGCCAATGCACAACTCGAGTCGATCGCCAGACAGCTCGCCGAACGCGACGAGCAGCTGGCCTCCACGCAGAGCTCGCTCGAGGACGCGCGTGCGGCGCTCGCGACCGAATCCGAGCGCGCGAAGAAGCTCGGCTGATTGCCACTAATTGCCACTAATTGCCACTAATTGCCACTAATTGCCACAGGTGCGGCGCTCGCGACCGAATCCGAGCGCGTGAAGAAGCTCGAGGCCGCCCTCGGGGCCACCAAGGAGCAGTCACGCCACCTACGCGAGCAACTGGACGCCGCCGCGGAGGCCGAGTCGAGACGGGAGGCAATGCATGCGGCACAGCTCGCGGAGCAACAAGACTTGCTGCATCGGATGAGTGCGCTGCGCTCCCCAACTGATGGCGGCACTGATGGCGACTGATGGCGACTGGTGGCGATTGATGGCCATTGATTGACACTGATGGCCACTGATGGCCACTGATGGCAACTGATGGCCACTGATGGGCACTGATGGCCACGCATGGCCACCGATTGCCACTGATTGCCACTGATTGCCACTGATGGCCACTGATGGCCACGCATGGCCACTAATTTCCACTGATTGCCACTAATTGCCACTGATGGCCACTAATGGCCACTGATTGCCACTGATTGCCACTAATTGCTACAGGTGCGCGCCTCTCCCAACTGAAGAGCGCCGAGACGAGCGCGCGCCTCTCGCTCATCGAGCAGCAGACCCTCCAGCGCGAGCAGCAGCATCAGCAGCAGCAGCTCC
>JWZX01002820.1:0-31281 GCA_001275005.1 Chrysochromulina tobinii
GGGCGACGTGTCCTCAAGCTGCCGGGCACGCTTGGCGTTGCGCGTGGACGAATCCCGCGCTTCCCCACAGGACTCACGCGCTTCCCCGCTGCCCTCTTCTGCTGTGGACGTCTCAGCCTTAGCGCCCTTGGCCTTACCACCCTCGGCCTCACCGCCCTCGTCCATGCCGTCCGTCTCCCCTCGACCCCCTTGCCGGCGCTGCAGGCGCGCCGCGCGCACTGCCTGGGCCTCGGCGACGGACATCTCCATCGCAAGCTGACGAGCACAGGAGCAGAGGATGCTCAGTAGGAACTCCATGCAATCAACGACCATCAAGGGCCATCAATGGCCATCAAGGGCACTCGCCTTGAGCATCATCTGCTCTTCCCCACTCGCGCCCGCCGCCGCCGCGGTCGTCCAAGAGCTAATGTTGGCCGCGCGCCGTCTTGGGCGCATGGGTGGGGCTGCGGCTGTCCCCCCACCGTCACCGCCACCGTCGCCCCCCCCACCCTTACCGCCTGCACCGCCCCAGCCCCGGCTGCCACGCACGAGCTCACGGGCCGCCGAGACGTTCGCGTGCAGCCGGCTTTGCTCGAGAAGCATCAGGACAGCGCGCCCCACGTCCATTTGGTTCGCCTCGAGCGCCACCGCCGCTTGCTCCGCGCCAAACCCCATCGCCTCGATTTCCGTTATGGCCGCGGATCTCGCGGCGTCACCGCCACCGCTACTGCTGCTGCTGCCACCACCACCGCTGCTGCTGCCTCCACCACCGCTGCTGCTGCCTCTACCACCGCTGCTGCTGCTGCCTCTACCACCGCTGCTGCTGCCTCTACCACCGCTGCTGCTGCTGCCATTTGCACCCTCAGCGCCCTGGACGGCAGGTCTGGCGATAGCGGTGGGCTCGGCGGCGGCGGTGGCGCGCGGTGCGGCTGAGCCCGCGCCTGGCCCCTTCCGAGGCACCCCGCCATCTTTTCGGAGAGCGCCGGTCGCTCCTCGTCCGATCTCGAGTGCATCTCCGGTCGCTCCTCGTCCGATCTCGAGTGCAAGCTGCCTCTCGGCCATCTCCTTGGCGGCTTCGGCTGCGGCCATCAGGTCGGCCGCTCGCTGAGCGGCCTCGGTGGCCTCCCTCTCCGCCTCGATGGACGCGGCCTCGGCCGCCTCGGCCGCCGCCGCCGCCATCACCGCCTCCGCCGCCGCCAGCGCCACAAATTTCGGATGCTTGCGAGCGTTGCCTCTGCCTGCCGCCAAATTAGGCAATGACAGTGCCATATTAGGCAAGGACAGTGCCATATCATTATACGGCACGGCCGTGCCTGCGCCCGGCTCGGCGCCCGCTGCGGCCACCGCCACCGCAGCATCGTTAGCATCGGCAGTATCCGGGGCGGACAAGGCCGCCGATGTCGCCGCTGCCCTTGCTTTGGCGGCGGCCGCCGCGCCTTTCACAGAGCCTCGACGTGCTCTGCCCGCCGCATTGGGAACCGACTGCGCCGCCCCACCCTTGGGGTTCGTCATCTCTCTTGGACTAGCTTCCTTATTGGGACTACCTTCCTCGACCTTGAGGCCACCGGCGCCGCTGCCGGCGCCGCTGCCGACGGCGCTGCCGGCGGCGCTCCGGCGTGTAGGCTGACCCTCGGCGGCCTTTGGGATGAGTTCGTGCCGCTTCAAGTCACCAAAGAGGACATAGGGGCCCGGCGGCATGCGATTGAACAGGCATTGCCACACGGGCGGACCTCGACGTCCAGAGCCCTCCTCCGCTGCCTCCACCTCCTCCTCCTCGTCCTCGTCCTCCTCCTCGTCCTCGTCCTCGTCCTCCTCGTCCTCGTCCTCGTCTCCACCCACATCTTCATGGTGCGATCTCCTCCGCTTGCCGCGCTGGGCGCTCAAGGCGGCCGCGGAGGCGGCGGGCGCGCTGCCCAGGGAAGCAGAGACTGGGGACGGGGCTGGGGCGAGCGCCGCCAGCGCCGCCAGCGCCGCCAGCGGCCTGTGCGCCGGCGGCGGCGGCGGCGCGGGCGGCGGCGGCGGCTTGCCCGCCTCAATGTCGAGCAACGCTGCGATGCCGTCGGCCAAGCACACCTTGCTTCCACGTAGCGTCCACAACTGATGAGACTTGGCAGCCTCCCGAGTCAGGCAGTCCCGTGCCGCCCCGCGAGCACGATCCCACTGTGGCCACTCCGCTTGCACGGTGTCGACGATGAGCTCACGCGCGACGGCGCCGCTAGGGCCGCCGAGGGTGTGCGTCGCGCGCACGATGAAGCCGCGCACGCTGTCGCGCGGTGGGATCTGGGAGGCGGCACTCGGGTGCCCAAACATTTGGGTGCCGCCTCTCGATAGCGTGTGGGGGGGGGGAGGCGCCGACTCGTATTGGGCACCCGAGTCGGCGCCGTGTTGGGCGTCCGCGTTGGCGCCGTATTGGGCACACGAGCCAGCGCTGGCTTCCTCGGTCGCGCAAGTGAAGGTGGCGGCGGCGGTCGACAATGCTCCCGAGGTCGCGGCGCCGTCGTGGGCAGAGGTGCGTAGCGTCAGACCGGCGCTGTCGTGGGCATTGGAGGTGACAGGGCCCTTGCGCACACGGCGCTGTGCGGGGGAGCGCCGGCCGCTCGGCTTACCGGTGCCGTTGCCACCCTTGCGCGCGCCGCCGGCGCCGCCGCTGCCGCCACTGCCGCCATCCTCATCCGCCTCGTCGTCGTCGTCGCCCGCCCCGTCGCCTGAGACGGCGCCCGCGACGGCGCCCGCGACGGCGCCCCGCGACGGCGCCCCGCGCTCGGACCGCCGCTACTGCCGCCCATACGGCGCCCGACACGGCGCCCCGCGCCCTTGGTTCCAATAGAACGCCAGTCAGCCTCGCCGCTCTCATCGTCAGATGCCTCCCCGCACGCTCCCGGCGTCCACCCCATCTCAAACCGGCGCATGTCGATGACGCACACGTCGTCCCCGCCAATGGCGCAGCAGCATCGCGTGGCCGCGTGCCCAAACGGCAACCAGAGCGGCAGCGCAAAGTTGGTCGACTCGGCGCAGTTGAGCCCCAAGTTGAAGCCGAAGTGGTAGGCCTGGGGCAGCTCGATCACAGCAAGGTTGTGCGCTCACAATCAAGGGCCATCGACGGAGAGCAAGCGCAATCAAGAGCCATCAAGGGAGATCCCACCTTGGGAAGCGTGATCACAAACTCGCCCGCGTACTGGCGCAGTGTCGAGCACCGAACTCCATTCTGCGCGAAGACGCCCGGCGCGATGAGGGTCGTCTTGTGCCGCAGGAATTCAGCGCACTTGGCGTGCTCGTCGGGCATGAGCTGCGCGCCGAGATCGAGCGAGATCGATCAGAGGGACCAAAAGACGAGACTTGAGGGCGCCATCAAGGGGTCATCAAGGGCCATCACGAGAGCTCGTCGGAGATCTCGCAGCGAGATCACGGGAGCTCGTCGGAGATCTCACCTGGGCGGCGAGCAGCTCGATCATCGTGGCGCACGTGGACGAGGCGCCGTACCACTGCTTGGGGGCACCGTAGTGCAGCTGCGGGTGCGCGCACGATCGAGTGCACCGAGTGCACCGAGAGCACCGAGCAAGGGTTAGGGGCAGCGGCCGCAGCAAAGCAACAGCAGATCAGCAGCAGCAGCAGGAGCAGCAGCGGCAGTGCAATCAAGGCCAATCAAGGCCAATCACACGCAATCGAGGCCAATCAACGGGCGCACATAGTTGATCGAGAGCAGGTCCATATCCTCATCAAGGCCAATCAAGGCCCATCACACGCAATCAACGGGCGCACATAGTTGATCGAGAGCAGGTCCATATCCTCGACATGCAAGCCGAAGAGGGCGCGGTACGCGCCAAAGTAGAGCATGGGTGTGTTGATGCCGTTCATCGGCTTGGAGATTGCGCCGTCGCCGCGCCGGAGCAGGTCCGGAAGGTTGTTCAGGTTCCACGGCTTCACGTCAGGAGCAAAGCGCGTGCCGTCGAGGTCGGCGCCGTACAGCGCAGGGCGTGCGAAGGCAAGCTCGGCCCAAAACTTGTCTTCGAGGTCGTCGAGCGTGTGCTCGTTGCGCACCTGCTCGCGCGACGCGTACGCCGTCGACTCGCGCTCGAAGCGCTCGAAGCTCATCGCCGGCCGCGTCTCGTGCATCAGCGCGTAGAGGCCCGATGCGTTGCCAGACGGCACAACGTGCTGCGCGATGGCGCCCGCGAGCCTGTACGTGGGCGGCGGCGGCACCTGCGGCGGACCCTGCCAGCTCTGCGGCGGCACAATCTTCGCGATGCCGCTCGGCCCGATCTGGCTGGCGATGGACGTCACATACGCCGCAAAGTTGGAGAACTCGTCGTCAGTAGGATGGAAGATGGGAGCGGCGAATGCCTCGCCGCCGCGCAATCCGACCGGACGCCACCGAGGGCGCAGCTCACGGTCCGACTCCTGCGGCTCCGCCATCGCGCGAGGCGCGCAACGCGTCGATGAGATGGGTCCGCTTTCCCGAGCGCGTGTCCGACACGCGAATGCTGATCCGAGTCTCGCGTCTCACGCAACTTCCGCGACTTATCGTTACAGTTACAGAACTTGTACCCCTTCCCAAGTTTGCCAAAGCATGCCACAGAACCTAGCCAATCAAAGGTACATGTACGCCAAGGCACCTCCACCGCTGGCTCAGAGAGCACACTCCAGCGGGTTCCACTGAGACTGGGAGCGTGTGTCGTTCATGTGGTCAACAGAATTCCCGCGGCGCTGGTGGTGGCTGGATAGTGTTGTCACCCCTTGTCCCACCCGTTAACAACTGTCCATTAAACTCAGCACAACCAGCATGCATTTCTCTCCTGGCTGTTACAGAACTTTCGTTTGTGGCCGCTATAAGGCGCATGCCGAGAGCTCGGCTGCCGACCTCAACGTTGGTCGCCGCGCTGCTCGAGCAGAAGAACACCAAGAGGAGGATCCTGCGGATCCTGACGCACAAGTACCACGATCCAACGGAGCAGATCTCGCGCGATGCCTTCGCCGAGCTCGTCGCCAATGCCCTCGCCGAGGACTGCGCCTTTAGCCACGACGAGCTGATCGCCGCCGCCCGAGACGTCTTTGACACCAAGATCTTGGCTTCAAAGACGCTCGCAGTGAGCCCCCGCGACTCGGTGAGCGCACGAGAGATCCTCTCCCTCTATCGCTTCGGGTTCACTGCGGCAGCGGGCCTGCCCGAGCCCATCGGGCTGCCGCAGAGCGTTAGCGTTCAGAGAATCGAGCTCGTGACGTCTCTGCGCGATGCGGCACGCATCTACGAGCGCGGAGGGCTGATGTCGCCGCGCATCGCACGCAGCCACGGCGATGCCGCCCTCTCTCCTAGCGCCGACGCGCCCTCTCCCCTCGCGCTCATCACGGCGCTGCCAACCGAAGCCGACGGCCTGGTTGGCCCTTACGATCGTAACGGCCTGGTTGGCCGTTACGATGGGCTCAACGCGAAGACCAAAGTCGGCAGCGCCGAAGAGGAAGGCGGCGCGCCGGTCGACGGTGCGGCGGGGCGTCGCTCGCCGTCGGGCCCGCCCTCGACTGAGACGCTGCTGCGGCTGGTCCAGGCGCGTCTGCGCACACAAGCCGCCCGGCTACGCGTGAAGCTCGAGAAGCTCTCAATCGACCGACACGGCGCGGCTCCCATCGACGAGATGATTCGAACCGTTCGGGAGATTGGATCTCGCGCGCACCCGCCGCTGCTGGTCGTGGGGGCGGCAGAGGCAGCGCTGCGTGAGCTCGCATGGAGCGTGGGCGATGGGCGCCGAGATGGGCGCGGGGCGGCAGAGGAGTGGGGCGAGCAGGACGCGGATGTGGGCGATGGTGACGAGGTGGAGCAAGGCGAGAATGTGACGCTGACGGGTGGAGTGAAGAAGGAGGCAACTGACGATGAGGGGATGCGTGGCGAGGAGGACGGCAGCAGTGGTGGCGATGACGTCGGCGGCAACGAGGCTCCGCAGCGGGTGCATTTGCTACCCTCGCTTCCTGATTTGGCAACGCGGCGGGTGCATGTTCGCCGTTTCGCCGCGGCGCTGTGGACAGTCCCCGGTCACCAACCGCCAAGCTTACCGCCGTTACCCGTGCCCAAGGGCGGTGCGATCACTTCTGGGAGCGCCGTGGTAAGCACTTGCATGCAGATCTCTTCTGGGATCGCCGGCCTCCGGCACAGCGCCAGCAGCCCGGCCGTCGCTAGCCTGCGGGCACCGGCCCGGGCCATTCGTCGGAAGTCGCTACCTAATTTGGCACTGCCATCACTACCTAATATGGAACAACCCTTTCCTCGGAAGCCGGAAGCCGCCGCCGCCGCCCAGGGCGGAGCAAGGAAGCCGATCACGCAATACGAGATCATGATCGGCACCGCGAGTGGCAGACGGCACGGCGGCGGCGGCGGCTGGGGCGATGGCGGCGGCAGCGTCGTCGTCGTTGTTGGCGGCGGCGATGACGGTTGTCTTCCTCCGATGAAGACTCCGGGCTCCAGCACCGCGTCCTCCCTGACAAAACCCCGCGCTGCTGTCGATACATCCGCGCTGCCCAGCTTATCGCCCTCCTCCTCCGCCGCCGCCGTCGCCGCGGCCTCCCCGGGGCTCAACGCGTTTGGAAGCGTCACGCGTAGTGCGATGCCGAAGGCGACGCCCCTAGTAGGCGCCGATGCAGCAGGCGAGGAGTTTCGTCAACCATGTGATGCGGATGTTGCAAGGAGGTCGAATGTGCGCCGTCACCTGCAGCAAGGCATCTCGTTAGCTGGGAGCAACGCGATGCTCCTCAAGCTTCGCACCAGGGTCCGCGAATGGTCATTGCATGCCGTCAGCCAGGTGCAGGTGCAGCAGGTGCAGCAGGTGCAGCAGGTGCAGCAGCGACAGCTGCAGCAAAACGCAGCAAAGCGCGCGGCAGACGCGCAGGCGGTCGGTCCTATAAGCGTGACCGCGTACTTGGATGAGGTCTTCCATCAGGTCGCCGGCGACGACGATCTTGCCGCCGAAGCCGCCGCCGATGCAGCGGCAGCCAAAGCAGCCGCCAAGACAGCCGCACGAAAAGCGGCGCGCGGCAGACGGCCGGGGATCTTGGGAGATTTCGATCTGGACGAAGAGCCAGGTGCTCCGCCGATTGTCGACCAGGTGAGTGAGGCATGACCACTGACGACCACTGATGGCCACTTAATGACCACTGATGACCACTGATGACCACTGATGACCACTGATGACCACTTGATGACCACTGATGATCACTGATGACCACTGATGACCACTGACGACCACTGATGGCCACTTAATGACCACTGATGATCACCGACACACCGAGCCTCATTGATGACCCCATTGAGAGGCGTAACGATCAACGCTCTGCCGATCGCCGAGCAGATCAAGAGGGCCCTGCAGCTGAACGCGACGAGAGTGATGGACCTGTTCCGAAGCTGGGATGAGAATGGCGACGGGCAGGTGTCATGCGCCGAGTTCCATCACGCGATGGCCGTCCTGGGACTCGAGGTGCCCGCAGAGAGCATCGACGAGCTGTTCGCCAGCTGGGATGCCGATGGCGGTGGCACGCTCGAGTTCTACGAGCTCTCCAAGATCCTGCGCGGCCCTGTCGCTGACCTCCCTACCAAGACAGCGCTCCCGGCCATCTCGGCCAAGGTACAGAAGACCTTCTCGCGCTTCGACGTGAATCACAACGGGTACCTCGAAATCCAGGAGCTGCGCAAGGCGCTCGAGCACCACGGCCTCGACTTAAGCACCGCCGAGGCCGGGCGCATCCTGAGCGTGTACGACGACAAGCCCAACGGCAAGCTGGACCTGAGCGAGTTTGCGCAGGTCATCCACGACCTGAGCGCCACTGCTTCCAAGGTCAAGCTGACCTTCTCGCGCTTCGATGCAAATGACAGCGGGTACCTCGAAATCCAGGAGCTGCGCAAGGCGCTCGAGCACCACGGCCTCGACTTAAGCACTGCCGAGGCCGGACGAATCATGAGCGTGTACGACGGCAATCCCAACGGCAAGCTGGACCTGAGCGAGTTTGCGCAGGTCATTCATGACCTGAGCGCCTCCCTACTGCACCCTACTGTGCAGCCGACGGCCAGCAAGGGGGCCACCCCACCCCCGACGGAGATTAATCGCAAGGCGTACCAACGGGCGATGGCCGAATTTGGGATGGATTTGGGCGCGGGCGAGGAAGGTGAGGCTGATGATGACCTCTGATGACCGCTGATGACCCCTGATGGCCGAATTTGGGATGGATTTGGGCGCTGGCGAGGAAGGTGAGGCTGATGATGACCACACTGATAATGACCCCTGATTGTTCCGTGGCTTGCATGCTGATTGAAGCTGATGGGCTCCCTCATCAGGCGAGGTCCTTTTCCAAGCCCTGGACGTCAAGGGGGAGGGTACGATCTCCATGAGTGATCTCCAGGCCGCGATCAAGTTCATCCTAGATCCACGGCACGAGACGGACCCGACAGGTCTGCTTCCACTGATGACCGCTGATGACCGCTTATGGCCACTGATGACCACTGATGACCTCTGACGATCCTCGGCACGAGGCAGACCCGTCCGGTCTTCTTCCACAGCTTGACCTCGAGGCCATTGCCTGCTGATGACTGCATGATGACTGCATGCTGATTTCATGATGACTGCATGACGACTGAAAGCTGACTGCATGAGGATTGCCTCCCTGATCAGGTCTGCTCCGCGACTCGGCCTCGCTGCCCGCTGGCCTCCTTAAGCTCTTCCAAATCGAGCACCGGTCCACGCTGGCCAATCCCTCGCCGACTTCGGCCAAGACGAAGACCTCGGCCAAGAAATCGGCCAATCCCACCGAACAGCTCCGGGCATCCCTCGTGGCGAGGGGGGAACGGGTGGTGGGCCTGTTCCGGCGGTGGGATCTCAACGGCGATGGCATCATCTCGAAGGAGGAGGTGATCTGCAACATGATTGCGCCGGATTGCTCCACATCATCAGAGGCGAATAGTTCTCATGAGAGGCTTCTTCCCATCCCCCCCCCCCTCACCCACCCCCTCCTTTTGGGCGCGGTGCGCACAGTTCCGGGCGGCTCTTCCCGAGCTCGGCCTGATCTCGATCTTGGTCGGCCAGGCGGACGATCTTTTTGATCAATTCGACACGGACAGCTCGGGCGAAATCTCCTTCCACGAGCTCCATGCGATGCTTCGCAAGCCACCCCCCGCCGTGCGCCAGCCGCCGGCCCGTCGCGTGCAGATTGCCATCCTCGAAATCGAGCCGCTTCGCGAGCAGACGCGACGCAAGCTGCTCGAGATGAACATGCGCGCGACCATGCAGGACAACCTGCTGACCTGATAGTATGAAGGGCACGGATATGGTACCACGTGTTGACATACACCTTCAGTTCAAGCATTCTCCGACTTGACTTGAAGTTCGTGAAAACGGTTTGTCGATCTATTTGCGGAAAGACGAAACCCAGTTCGCAGCCATGCACCAGGCTCCTGGTGGACCGTGCGTCCTGCTGCCCTTCGCACAGCGGGTCGCACTCCTCATCCTATGCCCGCTCGAATTCATCAACTCCAAACTCTGGTCGGCTAGTCCCTTACTCGAGGCACTTTTCGGCGCGTCTGCCGAGAAAATGAGCGAGCACGATGCAGGCCGACGCGTGCTGTCTCCGACACGTGCGACCCGCCTCGCTGGTGCACTAGGCTGGTCGTCGAAGGCGGGTGTGCGGCGCGCAAAGTTCAATGTTCAAGAAGCTGAGCACGTGAGCAGGCGTTGCGAACGCGCAACTGCACCGTGCTCAGCTGGCGCGGCCAGTGTTGCGGAGCGCGTGCTGCGCACGAACGCGGCCACGTTTTCGGGCGCGCTGCTGGGCGAGGACGATGTGGACGTGCTCGAATTCATGCGTGGCTGCCGGGAGTTCCGCGACACGATCTTGGTGCGGCTCGGCTCATTCAGTCGGCCCGCGGCCAAGCAGGTGACCGACAATCTTGCCAAGATCGAGGCCACTTACGCCCTGAACCCTCGACGCTTCGGCTCGATGCATGCGCTGCTCGAGGAGGAGGCGCGCTCGCAGATGCATGCGCGCATGCGCACGAGAGGCCTCGCCGACCCGTCCGCCGCGATGGGTCTCCTTTGGGCGCGCCGCGGCCTACAGTATTGGATTTGTCTGTTTAGGCCGCTGCTAGAGGCCGGGCTGGACGGGAGGACTGCCCGTCTGCCCAATCATGAGGACGCGAAGGCCGCGCATGGGGAGAGCCTTGGGCCGTATACAGGGTGATCGCCTCGGATAGCTTCGGATAGCTTCGGATTGCCTCGGCGTGCCTCGGATTTCCGCCGATTGGCTTCCTGTGATGGCCCCGGATTGCGCCGCTCGGATCGCATGATCAACTGATCAACAGGACGACGATGCACATGCTGAGGGTAGATGCCGATTGCCTCCCTCATCAGGTGGATGATGAACAACATCACGACGATGGCGACGCGCTTGACACCCAATGGCCACGGTCTCTCGCGCCTCGCCCCGGGACACAACGAGCTGCTCGAGGACATGCGGATTTGGTCCGAATGCATAAGTTTGGTGCTTGCGCGGGCGCGGCGACTACACGAGGCGCTCGGTTTAGAGGATCAGACGAAGACCATTTGACGGTTTAAACGCGGAAGGGGGCTCCGAAACATGCCGAAACTCAAATGCCCATCCGTGGGCGCTTTTGGGCTTTCGTGATAAGTGTGAGACTGTGTGACCCACCTCCTCCTGTGGTGAAGAAGAGATAGACGACATAGTGTTGTCCTTTGACAGAAGAGGGGTAAGTTGACAAACCCGCGCAGCACTACAATAGTACTCGCGGCGCTTTGCACCGCACCGGTACGACGCGACACATACACACAAAGGTCTAGCGGTACTGTACGAAACAGTTCGAGAAACAGTACAGTAAATCGACACCGGCTAGAGCTAGAGAGGGAGGGGGCGCGGGGGCGCTCGCTTTTCGGCACATCGGCAGGCACTGTCGGCATTCACTGTCGGCCGATACGCGAGGTCAGTCACGGTTTTCATGATCGGTCTGCGAGGCCGACCAGCCAGAGCCGTCGTCGTGGGCCTTGCAGCTCGTGGCTGCAGCAGCATGGCCGCGCATGCGGGTGCCAGCCCGCACTGGGAGCAGCTATGGACGCAGAACGGAGGTCTCCCACAGGGCTCTCGCTTCGACGTTGCGGGCGTGTCGCTGCCGCTGACCGCCGAGCTTGCGAGGCGGTCCCTGGTCTCACGCGCAGGCATGACTGCATTCGTGCCCGGCTGCGGCCGTGCGTATGACGCGCTGGCTCTCGCTGAGCACGGCTTCGGCTCCATCGTCGCACTCGATCTCTCGCCGACGGCGTGTGAGGCGGCTCGGGAGGAAATTGCAAGGTCGAGCTCGTCGGCAGCCATCAAAGCGCGCGTGGCCGTCGAATGTGGCGACTTCTTCGAGATGCCGAGCCGACGATTCGACTTCATTTGGGACTGCACCTTCCTGTGCGCTCTCGAGCCTGCCGTGCGAGAGCGCTGGGCTCAGCAGATGAGCCAGCTGCTTGCCGATGATGGCGAGCTGCTCACGTGCATCTTCCCGATCGGCACTCATGAGGGCGGCCCGCCGTTTGCCCTGTCGGTCGAGCTCGTGCGCTCACTCTTGGAGCCCGCCGGGTTCGAGGCGACGCTCGTGCAGGACCAGCTGCCGCTCGAGGTGCAGCATCGCTTTCTGTCCGATCCCATCGAGAGTGTGCGCTCGAGAGGCACCGCGCTCGTCTCGTGGCGGCTGCGGCGGAAGGCGCCTGTCTCAAGATAGCACCTGGTGTACTCAGCCAGGGATGATGGCGGTGGCAGGCTGGGCAAACGCGTTCGCGCGGCGGCAGGGCCCCACCCACCTCTGCATCACGATTGTCCTCTGGCCTCTGGCCGTGGCATCCGCACTGATGCGTGGAGAGCCGCGTTGACGAGGCGCGATTGGTTTGGGACCGGTGAGGGTCTTGGGTCCGCGGCCGCCCTTGTGGCAGGTACGCGTGTCGGTCGTTCTCTGTGTCTGTGTCTGCGTCCACACGTTCCCACCCGAAGATGACGTGTACCGGTGTGTGGGCCTCCAGGGGCTTGCCGGTGCACCGAGGGCGGTGAGGGACGGAGGACGCAGCGCGGCCGTGGGGGGTTCCCCGCGGCCGCCTCGGCACGGCAGTGCTTGTGGGCACGTACGTATTGCGATGCAGCCGTCGCGTGGGCGATAGATCGGCGCCGGCTCGCAGGGAGCGCGGCACGCTCGCTCCAGCAACGTTTAACGGATCGGTAAGTGTTTTAGGAATGAACACTCTCAGCTACTAAACCAGTCAACAACGTGTCAACGACCCAGTCACCCACTCTCATCGCTTGGGCTTATTACTTGGAGATCCTTTGGGCGGAAGACTGGACGACGCTGCTCCTGGACCAACGCCGCCCCCAACGACCACCGCCTTGCCGCCGCTCTTGGCCTTTGCCTCAGTGCCCACAGCCTTGTTCGCGGCCATGTTCGCTGCCTTGACCTTGGCAGCTTCCGCCTCGGCTCGCTCGATGATGGCCGCACGTCGGGCGGCCGCCTCCTTCGCCGCCGCCTTCGTTTCCGCCGCCCTCCGAGCCTCGGCGGCCTTGGCTGCAGCGACTTCCTCCCGGGTCGGTCGCTTCGCCTTCGGCGCAATCTCCGACGCAATCTCCGACGCCGCCTCCTCCTCCATTGTCCGCTCCGTTGGCTCTTCCTCGGCCGCTCCGGCGTCGACATCGGACGACACGGTAATGAGCTCTGTCATCATCGACTTGATCATCGACGACTCGTCCACCTTGAGTGGGACACGTAGCGCGATGACGAGTTCGCCACACCCCTTCCCATCAAGCACAGGTACTCGTAGCTCCACGGAAAGCTCCCTCGCCGCCGCCGCCGCTGCCGCCGCCGCCGCCGCTGCCGCCGCCGCCGCTGCTGCCGCCGCCGCTTCTTCTGATGTACCCCCTCCCTTGAATCCCTTCCCGCGCCGAGCTGGTGCCATCAAGCTGCCGCCGATGGACCGCGGTGATGCCCATTTGTCCTCTGCCCTGGATTTGTCCTCTCCCCTTTGCTCCCGAACCTTGTCCCGAGCCAGCTCCCGAATCTTGTCCCGAGCCTCTCCCAGTGCGCTGGTGAGGCCAGCCACCTTCTCCTCGAGGACACTCACCCGCGCGCGCCACTGATGACGCTCCTCATCCATGCGTGCAGCCGACTCCTCGGCGTCCAGCGCCCGGCGCTCTGCCGCTTCAAGCTGCGTGCGCATCTGATGGGCGAGGCGTGCGTGCTCGCGCAGCAGGCCGAGGTGCCGGCGTTCGAGCTCGTCCGCGTTCTGCTTGTGACGCTCCGCTTCCGCGCGGCTTCCGTGCTCCTCCAGCCGATGCCTACTCAGCACGGCGACCTGCGACTGCGCGGCGTGCAGCCATGCGTGCAGCACGTTGGAGTCCGCCTCGTTCTGCATCGCCCAGGATTCCTGGTCGCTGGTCGCCATCGCCTCTGATTGTATGGCCGGCAATTCCGGCGTTGGTTGATCCAGCAAGAAGCTCACCCCCTTCTTGGGCTGCGCTTCCGAGAGCGAGGGCTCAACCGACGCAGTGAGTGCTTCAAGCTTGTCCCAGAGTTTGTGCGCGTGCGATGAGACGGCAGCCGTTGCGCCGGCCGAGAGGTGCCGTGACGACTTTGCCTTGGGCATGACTGCGAAGGACGTTCCCAAAAACAAAAAGTTTCACAAGAAGCATGCATGCGCAGCATGAAAAACTTCGATGCGATGGCTCAATCGCAAACGCCGCATTTTCCAAGTTTCGGTTTCGGCGTATCGCAACTATTTGGAGAAACTTCCGCATATGTTTTTCCGCAACTCAGCATGGCTGAGGCTTCCACTGCCCCATCTCCAGTGACCCCGACTAGGTCGCCGAAGTTGAGCATGAAGGGCGCGGAGTTTCAGGCACAGCTGCGCGCCGTCTTTAATGAATTTGACGCGGACGGCTCGGGCTCTGTGGACACCGCTGAGATCCAGGCCATGACAGCAAAACTGGGCATGACCTTTTCGACGGAGGAGATCGAGGCGATGGTGCGCGACGCGGACACCAATGGCAACGGCGTGCTTGAGTTCGATGAGTTCGAGCAGGTGATCAAGGCACACTTGGGAAAGGGAGCGTCGGCCAACGGACTCGGTGCGTGCCGCAGCCGCAGTCGCGCATGCCGAAGCCGCAGTCGTGTACACCCGCGCCCTGCGATGTCCCCTCGCTCTGCGGGCTCACGTGCGAGGGTGTGCGCATGTGCCGACGGCCCGCGCAGGCTCCATCTTCGCCTCTCGCGCCAGTAGCATGTTCGGTGCGGCCTGGAGCAGCATCGTCAGCATAACTGATGCCTTCGAGTCCGAGCCGCTGAAGCTCCGACAGGGCATAGCCTACGAGAGGCCGCCCATGCAGTGGCCGCCTCCTGGGATGGAGAATAAACCTCGCGGTCCACCCAAGCCGCCGAGGCCCAAATCGCCGACGCCGTGGTTCCGTGGAGGAGGCCGCGCTGGCGCCGCGGCCGCCCTCGCCGCCCGAGCTGCACGTGATCGCACACGTGGACGTGCATAAGAAGGAGCACACGCCCACGGCCGAGGAGATGCGCCTTCGTGCCCAAGCGTACAAACCGCCCAATAACCTTCTGAAGGGGGTGCCGAAGGCGAAATTCGACGACCAGTTCCAGGCGCGCACCTTCTTTTCGAATCAGCGTGTCTCGAGCGGCACTTCGAGGATCGACCCCGTGCAGGTATGAGGACCGAGCCGCGCCGCCGTACCGCGCCACAGTTGTTCACAGTTGTGGAGCTCCAGGAGCTTGGCTTCAGTCATGGCTTCTCTGATTATCTCAGCCGGTCTATCAACTATCATGGACTATCAGACAGTCCCCAGGAGGAATGTACAATGTTACTCTGTGTGTGTCCCACCGCAGACCGCACCCGTTGTGCGCTTTGCGAGGTCAGAGACGTTCCAGTATGAGAGCCGTTCGTGTGTGCAACACGTTCAGTACCTTGCATCGTGAACTCAGGAACGAGACGAACACCCCCGGGGTTTTTTGGACGAGGACGAAACGGCGAGAAAGCCGATTGGAAACACCTCCGATCCGCGGCCGTTGCAGGACGTCGCCAACGGCTCATCACTTCGCCCGGACATGGACGACCTCGCTGTGGTGACCGCGCTGCAGGAGATGTCGAGTTCGCCTCATCGCATGATGGCGAAGCCCGTGTCCAGCAGGTGCTTCGATCTCAACAACCAGCGAGTGCGCGATTCGCTCTCGCGCATCGCGCGTCCCGCTGCCGAGAGCGCAGGGACGGAGTCACACATGACGACCTCAGCATCGGTCGACTCGAATGCGGTCTCCGAGACGGACACGAGCGACATATGGGCCGCTCCGACCGCTCAGCAGCACGACGGATCCGGCCGTCGCGGAGCCGCCGCCCCGAGCACGCGCGGCGGCTCTGTGGACTCTGGGGCCGGTGGAGCCGTGGCTACTGCCCTCGTCACGGTGCCCAGCCCAGGGAAGCTGCAGCGGTCCAGCGCCGAGCGCAAGCGCGGCCGGCAACAGGGTCGACGGGCCGGCAAGGCTGCAGAGGGCGCCTCGACCGTGACGGGCAGCGATGCCGGAGAGGACGAGAGCGGCGGCAGCGGTGACGAGCGGGAGAGGAAGCAGGCAGCGACGCTCGCAGCGGCGGTGGCCGCATCTCACGCGCTGATTGCTGCCGGTGGCGATGGTGGCGCCATGGCCGCGGCTGGCAAGGGCCTCGACGCATCGGAAGCTTTGGCAGAGGTGGACTGCGAATCAGA
This sequence comes from Chrysochromulina tobinii, assembly GCA_001275005.1. Classification (NCBI taxonomy): domain Eukaryota; phylum Haptophyta; order Prymnesiales; family Chrysochromulinaceae; genus Chrysochromulina; species Chrysochromulina tobinii. The sequence goes on from JWZX01002820.1 coordinate 15,748, forward strand.
CCACGGGACGGGAGAGAGTGGTGAAGACGGCAACGAGAGCACCTCGGCGGCAGCCAAGGCGCCGGGCGACGCGAAGGGGAAGCCGACGCGCCGCTCGTCGCAGCCTTGGACCGTTGAGGAAGACACAGCGCTGCACCACGCAGTCCTGCGCCTCGGTGCGAAGCGCTGGTCCGCTATCGCTACGGAGGTCAGTGCCACTCCGATTGCCGCTGATTGCCACCTGGTTCCCTCTGATTGCCGCTGATTGCCACCTGGTTCCCTCTGATTGCCGCTGATTGCCACCTGGTTCCCTCTGATTGCCGCTATCGCTACGGAGGTCAGTGCCACTGAGTGCCACTGATGACACCTGACGGAGCGATCGAATCACGCGCTGTGCTGGGCAGGTCGTCGGCCGCTCTGGCAAGCAGTGCCGTCTGCGATGGTGCAAACTTAATTGGACCCGGCCGTTCGTGATTGCAAGCTGATTGGAAACTGATTGGAAACTGATTGGATGCTGATTATGCTCTGAGGACCTTCCTCATCAGGTGCAACCAACTTGACCCAGCCATCCGGCACGACGCGTGGACAGAGCAAGAGGATACAATCATCTTACGAGCGTATGCGACGCTCGGATCTCGCTGGACGGAGATCGCGAAGCTCATGCCCGGGCGCACCGACAATTCGATCAAGAACCGTTGGAACGGTACTGATGACCACTGATGACCTCTGATGACCACTGATGACCTCTGATGACCACCCACAATTCGATCAAGAACCGTTGGAACGGTTCCCTCTTTCGTACCTGTGGGGAACCGGCACCCCGATCAAGGTGCTCACCACGGCGCCACGCTCCCCACAGGTACCCTCTTTCGCAAGCTGAGCACGGACCTGACCAGTGTGGGGAACCGCATCCCGATCAAAGCCGCCGCGCTCTGCCTCGCCGCCGACGTGGCCAACGACGCGTTTGCCGACGCGGGCGCGCTCAGCACGGCGCTGGTCCTGAGCCGCGGAGGAGATTCAGCGAGCTCCTCGACGTCCTTGGCGGACTCGGCAGAAATTGCTATCGCGGAGGTCGCGGCGCTCGAGTAGACGAAACTGGAGATTGCTATCTCGATCTCGGAGGTCGCGGCGCTCGAGTAGACGAAACTGGAGATTGCTATCTAGGAGGTCGCAGCGCTCGAGTAGACGAAACTGGAGATTGCTATCTCGGAGCTCGCGGCGCTCGAGTTTGACGAAACCCTTCTTTGGACGAGGCTCTATGCTGGTGGCGTGGCTGGTGGCCTGGACACAACCCTTCACACCTCTGGACGAAACCCTTCACATCTCGGAGCGCCGTGGTGGGCAGGTGGAGCCGCCGTGAGAGACGGGGGCTTATTATGGCCCATGACCAGGCGCGAGGCGGGAGGCCGGCTGGGCGCCATGGTGGGCGCCATCTATAGTGGGCCACTGGCACCTAATTTGGGCGGGCGGCGCCTAATTTGGGCGGGCGGCACCAAGTGAGATCGATGCATGCACTCGACGTGCGTGGAGAGAGAAGTGCACCGCGGCACCAACTGGGCGGTCTCTCTCTCTCGCGCGGCACGCCGGCTGTGGAGGTGGGCGTATCCCTTTTTCCCCACCACGTATAAATAGCCGCGCAGCTGAGAATACGAATGACATGAGGGTGAGGAGGAATACGAGAACACAAGGTGTTCAGGTGAATCTTGGCGCATGCATACGGGTACGTTTAAGTGTCAGTCTAATGGAAGTGCCGAATAGCGTTACGTTTTGTAAAAGGCTCACCACGACGCCGTGCTCGCATGCACGGCCTCGACGATGCGATCGCGCTGCCAGGCTGCAAGCGCCTCCTCATCGACGGCGGCAGCAACGACGGCGACAGCGTGCGCGCCTTCATATCCGGCCACTTCTTCGGTTGCGCGCTCAACGGGCCGGCGCGACTGTATTCTACGTCGTGGCAACGGCTACCAGTGCGTGAGCGGCGGCGGCGGATGGAACCGCTCTTATCGCCCGCAGAGTGGTGCGTCCGGAGCTTCGAGGCGAACGCGGCGCTGCTTCCGGCTTTGCGCGAGCAGGAGGCTGAGCATCGGCGAGCGGGCTACGACGTGCGCTTCATCGACGGGGCGCTCTCCAACGTGACGGCGCCACAGGCACCGCGCACGATCACGACGTTTGCGCGCAACAAGTGGGGCAGCATGGCGACGTATTTGCCATTCGCTGACATCTTTCCCAACTCGAACCCTCCCGTGCTCTCCACGCGCGTCGAGCGCGGTCCCAGCTTCGCCGTCGAGCAGATTCTCGAGCGCGCGGTGGCTCTCAACTCATCGAGCGTGCTCGCGCTGCGGCTCGACGTCGAGGGGGCTGAGGAGTGGTTGATGGAGTCGCTCTCGCGCCGTCCTGAGCTCGTGTGCGCGCTCTCGTACCTCTTCGTCGAGTTCCACCACCTACCTGGGCAGCGTGCGAATCTGACGCGTTGGGGCTTGCCCGAGGATCTGTACGAGATCGTCAAGGGGCGCGTGCATACGGCGATGGAGGAGCGGCCCGGGTGCAAGCTACAGGTCTACTGGCGCTCGTTTTGGGCCGCGTGCGGCGACAAGCAGCGCTTCGAGTGGCTGAGCGCGCCGCAGGTGACCATTGATGACCATCGATTGCCACATAGACTGCCATTGAAAGGCCACCGATTGCTAAGTGCCACTCGAAGCCAGCCTTTGATTTGCCTCCCCCTCATCTTCAGGTGACCGATCGGACGGTTGAGGAGCAGGCCGCCCTTGACAAGGAGCGCGCGAACAGGGGCCGACGCAGCCGCGGCCGGCGTGGCAAGCGGAAGCTACTCACAGAGATGTAGAGGTGATCTAATTCGGTCCTGGCTGCCGCTTTGGACGCCCCCCCGCCCTGAGGAACCATCATGTCTGATGTCGGCGGCCATACATGCATCTGTAGAGGTAATGTGCTTTCGGATAGCGTTGTACCAAACCGGTGCGTGTCATCTGCGTACTGTGTGCACGGAAAGGTCGTCACGAAGGTGACACACATTCACACTTCCACATTCACGAGTGTTTCACAGCCAAAGGCCAAATTCGTCACCAGAATGCCGAGCCGATCGCAACGCTTGACCATCCTGCTCTTGAGCTGGCTCGTCACCAGCACTGCTCAGATCCCTTCTCTGCCACCTCCTTCGCTGCCACCACCCCCTCAGTTGCCCCCCTCGCCGCCACCGCCCTCGCCCTCGCCGCCGCCGCCATCGTTACCGCCACCATCACCTCCACCACCGTCGCCATCACCGCCGCCACCATCGCCCTCGCCACCGCCGCCGTCGGTGCCGCCATCCCCGCCGCAGCCACCTAGAACTCCGCCGCCGCCCTCGCGGCCGCCGCCGCCGCCGCCAAAGCCGCCCGCTGTGCCGCCCTATCCGCCACCGGTGGACTTTGCCTATTTCTGCCCTCCGGACACGATCGATGTCGGTTACAACACGTCCCGGCTCGGCTACGAACCTTCGAGCGGCTTCGTGCGCGCGCTGCACAACTCGACGCGTGACGGACGGATGGTCGGACTCCCGCCTGCGATGCTGCCCGTCACGGCGGCTCCCACCCATTACGGAGGGCTCGTGCCCCCTGTAAGCAACACGTCGTTTGCGAACCTGGCGCCCTACCTGGCGCCCAGTCTCACCTGCGAGTGGGGCAACATTGGCCTTCGCGTCAACTTGCATCTGCCTGATGATCGGTGAAGGCCACCGATGGCCTCCGATTGCGTCTGATTGCGTCTGATTGCCCTCCGATGGCGTCTGATTTCGTCTGATGGCGTCTGATGGCGTCTGATTGCGTCTGATTGCGTCTGATTGCCCTCCGATGGCGTCTGATTGCGTCTGATTGCGTCTGATTGCCCTCCGGTGGCCTCCGACTGGCCTCCGATTGCCACTGACTCTCATTGACCCGTACTTTGGCACCAACCAGGCTGTACGAGTTGTACGGGCGCTTGATCTGCGTCCCGTTGGTGACGGCGGACGGCGTACTGCGTATGCTCACCCTACAAATGCAGCCTGTCTCGACGACGACGCTGATGGTGCGCCACTGCTGATGATCACTGATGGCACCACTGCTGATGATCACTGATGGCGCTTGCTTGCATCCTGAGTGCTTCGGATGGTTGGCCTCATCAGGTGCGAACTGCCTTTTGCGAGCGCTGGCTGCCGCCGCCTATGGCGCCGCCGCCCTCGCCACCGCCCGAGCTGCGCCCCACGCGCTATCTCGCCATTGAGCTCCACTTCAGCCCGGGCGTTGTGCCGATCGAGTCGGCCAACCTGACGACCGCGCTCGCAACGGCGCTCCAAGTGCGCTCCTGACGGCCTCTGAGTGCCTTTTCGAGTGCCACGGAGACTGCCACTGATCGATCGCGCTCGCGACGGCGCCCCAGTCGGTCGTGCTCACGAGATTACGCGGCGTGTCACCCCCGACGTTCAACTCGACGGTGGACGTGAGCCTCTCGCAGCGCATCGGCGGCCAGACGCTCCTCTCGGGGCGTGTGGGGACTATGCCACCCGCGCCGTGGCCCTGGCTCACGCATGCTCTCCTCTATGCACTGCCCGGGTGCGTGGACAGCAGCACAAACTCGCAGGATTTCGTCGGGTACGTGCCCCTCTGCGTCGTGCGCACGCTCAGCCTCACACTGCTTGCCGCCAGGCCGCCGCCGCCGCCGCCGCCGAGCGCGGGCCGCCGCCGTGCCTCTGATGAGGGAGGTCATCAGCATGCGATGCGCATGCAATCAGCGCAACTGCCGGCGAGCCGCCGCCGTGCCTCCGTCGCTTTCCAGGAGGCCGCCGGCACTGGGGAATCAATTGCAATTGAGGACGCGAGTGCCATTGAGGGAATTGGGGCGGCAATTAAGGAATCGAGTGCAATTAAGGAATCGAGTGCAATTAAGGAATCGAGTGCAATTAAGGAATCGAGTGCAATTAAGGAATCGAGTGCAATTGAGGACGCGACTGCACTTGAGAGGATTTGGGCGGCAATCAAGGGGATTGGGGCGGCGTCCTCTATCCACGAGCGACCGGGCCGCCGCCTGCAGTCCGCCTTCGCACCTTTCCCGCCGCCCTCGCGCCCGCCACCCTCACCGCCCGTCCCGCCGTGCTCGCCCCCGCCGCGCGCCCCGCCCCCCCTACCGGCTGCTCCGTTCCTCTACCCTCGTCGCGAGATGATCAGCGCCTTTGACATCACTCTGCCCTTCGCGTTCGTCACCAACAATCCCCTCACCTGGCGTCGCTCGGTGTGAATCCCCCCCCACCCACCTGGCGTCGCTCGGTGTGAATCACACCGAGGCGGAGCGCGCTTATGTATGCTGTCCGAACGACCCTGCGCTGAATGCATGCTGATTGCCTCCGTCATCAGGTGAATCATACCAGGGGGCGCATGCTCGCCACGACGCTTCGCTCCACCCTCACCACCCTATCAGCCAACTCGGTGGGTGGCTGGCAGGCGCTCACCACGGCGCTGACAGTGGCGGCTGGTCCAAACAGTTCGCTCCAATTTGGGCAGCGGCTTCAGGTGCTGATTGCATGCGGATTGCATGCGGATTGCATGCGGATTGCATGCGGATTGCATGCGGATTGCATGCTGATTGCAGGCTGATTGCATGCTGATTGCATGCTGATGGCCTCATCAGGTCCCTATCGAAAGCCGAGCACGCGAGGTGAGCATGCCTAGCGTGCAGACGGTCGGTCAGATTACCGTTGCCCTCTTCCAAAACGAGGAAGTCTACCGGCAAGAGGTGGCGCAGGCCGAGGCGGGCTCGCTGCCCGCTGCTTCGATTGGCGTCACCACGGCGGACCTCAATGGAATCTATGCGGCCATGGCGGCCGCGCTCTCCAATACCAGTGCACTCGACCTCGCCCTCACTGCCGCCGCCTCCAACGTCACCCGGGTGACCCTCAATAGCACAGCGCTTACGGTGGCGCAAGTGACCGAGACATCGCTGTTTGAGCCTCCAATGGCGCCGCCGCCCTCGTCGCCGCCGCCCTCGCAGCCGCCCTCGCCGCCGCCCAAGCCGCCACCCAAGCCGCCGCCCTTGCCGCCGCCGCCGCGGCCGCCGCCCCCCTCGCCTCCCGTGCCGCCCGCCCCGCCGCCACCCTTCCCCCCGACGCCGCCGCCCGCAGCCCCGCCGCCGCCGCCTCCCATTTCAGCAACGACCGTGGCTGGGGTCATCATCGCCGGCGCTCTCGTAGCGTGCTTCTGCGCCCGCGGTCTGTGCCGCCTCTACCTGCGCCGTGTGCGCCGGCTGCGGCGCGCGCATGCCTACAAGATCGCAACGCCCGGGGTGCTCGACGACGATGGGACTGAGGACGTGCTGCCGCCCGGTATCTTGATGGCCGCACGCGCGCACTCGGCCGCCGCGTCCAGGCTCACGTACGTGCCAGATCGGTACCTCGACGACGGGAAGAGATTTGTGGGTGCCCGATACAGCGCCTCGTCCCCCGACCACAAGCGTTCCAAGGCGCTCTCGTCCCCCGACCGGCCCGGGTTCAAATCTCCCGCGTTCAAACGCTCCGGCAGCCCTTCGAAGGGGGAGCCCAGGCAAGTGCAGTCCTAAGTCAAGTCAAGGCAAGTGCAGTCCTAAGGCGCCAAGCGAGCCGCGCGTCTGGTTTCTGATCGATCATACTGTACATAGCTGAAGTGCCGTGTAGCCCTAGTCAACTGTTGCCGAGGTTTAGCCGAGGTGCCGCGCCCCGCCGGGGCAACCTCGTGTCCGCGCCCCGCCCCCGGCTGGTCGCTGTGTCAGACTTGCATGCCTGATGTGGGATCCGCTCATGATCTATGGGCCTTTTTCGCATTGATATCGTCAGACGAGATCAAGGGGACAGACGTAACGAAGTGCGACGCACGCGTGCGCCCAATTGAGCTTCACATCAACGTGTCGGCACCGCGCCCGACATGGCGCCTTCGCTTTCACACGATGGAGGCGCTGCTCACGGGCGAGGCGCTGCTCGGCCTGCTACGCCGACGAGGCGATGAGCTCAACGGGGTGTGCGAGCGTTGCGTCGCTGCCACAGGTGCACATCTACGCCGCCCACTGCTCGACCGGCTGCACGGTCGCAGCACAACGTGGCCTGAAGCGCCAAAGGCTCTGCGGGTGGAAGTCGCTCGCCTCTGGACGCAGATTGGTCTCGATATTCACACGTACGCCAAGGGCCTTGCCGAGGGCCAGCGTGCCGCCAACGGCAGCCTCGACGATTACAGCGGCTACCTCACTCGCGTAGTGCTCGCACGCGTGACGCTCGAGGACACGACGGACCCCTCGGCACTGGCCATGGAAGTCGTGCGGCCGTGGCAACACAGCCAGCTTCTCACCGCAGCGGACGCTCCGACGCTCGTGAGCGCCGGTGACGTCGCACGGCTCGAGGCGGACGGTTTCGTGCTGCTGCGCACGCGCCTGGACCCGCGGCTCGCGCGTGAGTTTGCGCTCCTGCACCGTCACGGCGTCATCTCCCCGACCAACTCTTCGTGCAACCCGGGCGCACACGGCGTGATGCTGCGCTGCGGCACCGCCGAGGAGCGTGAGCAGTTTGTACGCCAGGGCACGCCTGCACTGCTCGGGGCCATCGAGTTGCTTCGCGCCATGCCTCAGCAGCTGCTTCGGGCGGGCTACCGGTACCGGCCGCCGCCGCCATCGGACAGCCATCAGCATGCGAGGCCATTGGTAACGGCGGCGGCGGTATCGGCGGGGAGCGCTGCGCCGTCGACCGCCAAAGACGGCGCGGGCGCCGCCTTGCGCCTGCAGGTGCCACAATACTTTCCACAAGTCCCGCCTGGCTGAATACATGATGATTGCATGCTGATTGCATGATGATTGCACATCGATGACGTCCCTCATCAGGTGCCGCACACCGTACTCGTGTCCGCCTACCCACCGGGCGACGCACGCTACCAACGGCACCTCGACTGCTATGGCGACGACAACGCGCGCGCTCTCACGCTGATCTTGTATGATTGCAGGCTGATTGCATGCTGATTGCATGCTGATTGCGCGCGCTCACGCTGATCTTGTATGATTGCAGGCTGATTGCATGCTGATTGCGCGCTCTCACGCTGATCTTGTATGCATGATGATTGCATGCTGATGGTGGCGTGATGAGGACGGTTGGGAAATTGGGATGTGTCTCGCCATTGCATGCTGAGTGCATGCTGATTGTGCCCCTCATCAGGTATGCGAATGAGGACGATTGGGATGTGTCTCGGAATGGCGGGGCGCTCGTCGCGCGCGTGGGCGGCGAGGAGGTCGTGGTTACGCCTCGAAGAGGCCGGCGCGTGGACGCTTGCATGCAAGTGCTCACCACGGCGCCCCGCTCCCCTTTCCCCACAGGTCGTGGTTACGCCTCGAGGAGGCCAGATGGTTATCTTTGACAGCAAGAGGATCTGGCATGAGGTGAGGCCTGATTGCATGCTGATTGCAAGCTGATTGGATTGCATGCTGATTGGATTGCATGCTGATGATCTCCCTCATCAGGTGAGGCCCTCGAGTCGCCTTCGCTTCGCATTGACGCTGTGGGTGTATGGCGTCGAGCCGCTGAGCAAGATGGCGGGTGAGGAGGCAGCCAGCCAGGCAGAGGTGGGGGGGGTGGCCAGCCAGGCAGAGGTGGGGGTGGCTAAGCAGGCAGAAGTGGGGGTGGCTAGGCAGGCAGAGGAAGTAGACGCAGTGGTCCATACTACTATGAGGGCGTCGATGGGCGTCGTGGCGGGCGGTCTTTTGCACCTCGAGCGCGATGGTCGTGGGCTCTACCGGTGGGTGATGCACGGCGGCGCCCACGACGGCGCTCATGACGGCGCCCAGGACGGCGCCCACGAAGGCGCCCAAGACGTGGCGGTGCCGTTGCAGGAGAGCCCCCCCTGGATTGGTGCCGACACTTGGTACTAGCACTGTGATTGCATGCTGATTGATTCCCTCATCAGGAGAGCCCCCCCTGGATTGGTGCCGACACTTGGTACTAGCACTGTGATTGCATGCTGATTGAATCCCTCATCAGAAGCCATCGATGTCCTCAGGTACTCCTTCGAGCAAACACTATGCTGATTGCATGCTGATTGACTCCCTCATCAGAAATCATCGATGTCCTCAGGTACTCCTTCGAGCATTCGAATGGCTTCTGGAACGCTCGCACAGGAGTCATGTGCGACAGTGCACCCGATGGGCTTCATCCCGACGGGCGGACGCGAAGGAGGTGAGTGCATGCTGATTGCATGATGAGTGCATGATGAGTGCATGCTGAGTGCCTGCTGATTGCCTTCTGATTGCATGCTGATGATCTCCCTAATCAGGTCCGCGGCGATCACGGGACCATGGGCCGTTCCTTTTGGAGCACAGCCACCACCAAAGCTGCAAGGGCTCGCGCCGCCGCCACTGCCGTCCGACCGGTCGATGATTGTGCCCGAGGTCGAGTGCTTTGGCCTAGGGGACAGCTCGGTGCCCGGCCCGGTCTTCACAGCTCCGCACTCAATCTGCGTGGCGCGCGACGGGTGCGCCGACCACCTGCCCTCTGAGGACCTCGGATGACCTCGGATGACCTCTGAGGACCTCGCCCAAACTTGTGGCAGGTGCGACGACCACCTACCCGAAGACTTTACAAGCTTCCTCGCGCGCAGCTGGGCATACGTGGCCGCTGGAGATTCGATCACGTGGGGCAGAGAAGCGCACACTCTGGCCGATGCGCTCGCTGTGAAGGGGAGCGGTGTGAACGGGCAGCCGGTGCCCGTGCCTGGCGCACGCGACCCGAGCTATCTGCATGCCGGGGAGGAGCATGCATGGGTCGAAGCATTGCGCGGCCTCCTTCCAAATAAGGATGAAGGCCTTCAGTCGAGGGTTGCTGGGCGCCGTCCCGAGCTCTTGCATGCGAGCAGGCTCCACTTCGACCTGCACGGCAAGCGCGACACCCTCGGGGAGGGGGACTGCGACATCGGGGTGGGCGCCTGCCGCGCTGCCTTGGGGGACGCGGCCGCCGAGGCGCTCGCCACGACGCTCTCTCGCGCGTTGCAAGCGGCGCTGCCAGACGGTTTCATCGTCGATCCAAATCCGAGGCTGCAGGTTTGCATGCTGATTGCATGCTGATTGCATGCTGATTGCATCCTGATTGCATCCAAATCCGAGGCTGCAGGTTTGCATGCTGATTGCATGCTGATTGCATGCTGATTGCATGCTGATTGCATGCTGACTGCATGCTGATTGCATGCTGATTGCATACTGATTGCATGCTGATTGCATGCTGATTGCATCCAAATCCGAGGCTGCAGGGTTGCTTTCGTAGCGTGCCTCGGCACACATTGACGCAGTCGGCCATGTCTCTAGGCTTTGTGCCCGTGCAGCTCGAACTAGGCTATCGGTTACGCCGCACGCTGGCTCGCGACTGGGAGCTCTGCCGTCGGCTGGGCGACGCTTTGGGAGCGAGCGCGCCCTCCTGCCTCGAGGCAGTCCAACTGCAGTGCGAAGCACGCCGGGACGCCGTACTAGCTGGGTCGCAGTATAGAGCGGTTGTAGAGCGGTGACAACTAGAAGTACGGTCTCACGTCAGTCATAGAGATTGGCGGCGCCTCGACCGGAGCCGGACTCAGAGACGAATAGAAATACGAATTCACAGTGCTCCAATTCTTCACACATGATCTCCGAACGTACGGGAAAGGAGTGCGCCGCCCAACGCGGCGCGTCATCGAGCAGCGAGTGCCTGCAGCGCGGCCACGATTGGTGGCGCGTGCGCGCAAACCGCATTGCCAAATGCACCCGCGTGTCGAGTCGCAAAGGTCCAATTGCATGCTAAAACGTCGCGCACGTGGACCAAGCGCCCCTCCTGCTGCGCCACGGCCATCGGGATTGCGCGCCCCAAATTAGGGTGCCTCAGCGTCGTACTGGGCGTACTGGTAGTAGCTGCCGGCGACGGCGCCTTCGGCCGGCGGCCGCTCTGCCAAAAGCACGTGTACCCAACCTCCGTGAGCCAGCTCAGTAGCTCGCGTACCTGATGAAGGAGGCAATCAGAGGTCATCAGAGGCAATCAGAGCCAGCTCAGTAGCTCGCGTACCTGATGAAGGAGGCCATCAGAGGTCATCAGAGGCAATCAGAGCCGGCTCAGTAGCTCGCGTACCTGATGAGGGAGGTGCTCAGCATGCCGTCAGCACGCAAGCAGCCTACACTCAGCCCGCAATCAACCAGCAATCAGCCCGCAATCACCATCGCAATCATCGCCTGCGCGCGCACCGGCTCGCGGCTGACCCACGACTTAGCCGAGTACTCAAACTCGAGGATGCCGATCCGACGGTTGCGGAGCATGTGAGCCCCGCCGCGAATGATGAGGCCGTCCCATCCTTCGGCGTCCAGCGTCACCCAATCGAGCTGCTGGAGCCCCGCTCGACTCGCGTACGCGTCGATGCTCGTGGTCGGGATCGAGAGGTGCTGCTTCAGCGGCTCGGTGGACGCCGCGACGTTCTCCTGGCCGGTCCTAGTGATCAAGGGCGCCCAGAGGGTGCCAGTGGAGTTGGAAAGGGCGACCGCGTGCACCTCTCCGGGCACGTGCAGCCGCTGAAAGAGCAGCTGGAGCAGCTTCTGGTTGCCCGCGAGCAGCTCAAAGGCGTGGATTCTCACCGGCACGCGGTGCTGCGAGCGCGGCATGCCGGATCTGCAGTCGTTGCAATATCCGCAAGCAAGCATGGTGTTCTTCTTGATGTCCGTGATGTTGTTGTACCAGGCCAGCATGCAGCCATTTGGCCCGCAGTCCTGCCGGTGGAATCGAGCTAAAAACTCGGCAACCGCAAACCCCTTGTTGGCACCAGCGTTGAGAAACGACATCGATTGGGCCATGCCGCCGACGAGAAGAGGCGCAATGGCATCCTTCCAATGGCTGGATGGGCAGCTGCCCCGCAGCGCCACCGACAGTAGATTCGGGTCACATCGCGCCGGCAGCGCGAGCGCCATTTTTTTCTCAGAAGTTGACCGAAGGCGTGTGAACGCGCGCGCGGGCGTCGTAACGGTACCGCGCCTCTCGAAACAATCGAATTGCGAAAGCCGCCCTGTCGCCCTGTGGGAAAAGGCGATTCCGCGACTCGTCGAACTTGCGCGCCCCGACTTCGCGCGACACGGGAATCATATGGGGGACATTGTCGATGGCAAACCCGAGACTACGGTTGCGGTATCTGCATCAAAGTCACCGACGAGCTTCTCCGACAAGATCGAGGTTCTGAACGAGAAGGTTGCGGGCCACGAGAAGGAAATCGACAAGATCGAGGTTCTGAACGAGAAGGTTGCGGGCCACGAGAATGAAATCAAGATTGTCCTGCAGCGCCTCGACGCTCTCGAGGCCGCCGCGGCCAAGACTGCCGAGGCTGAACGCCTCCGGCTGATCGCCTCCGAGCCATCGGAGTGCCTCAAAAGTATCGGCATCCGAACCTGGGAGGAAGCTAGCAAAGTCTTGACGGTCACATGCTTTTGCTTCACCGCCAATACGATTCTGTTGCTGGGGCGGAACATCGGCGCGACCATGCTGTTGACAGGCCTCAGTGCCGACGCGCTGCCATATGTCATGGTGCTGGTGGGAGCATTCATTCTTGTGATCATGCCCCTCACCGCGTACCTCGTGTCGCAGTCGTCCTCCAACACCGTGCTGACGGGAATGACCTTTGCCATGATCGGCATCCTGACAGGCTTCTTATTCATGTTCCAAACGGGCGTCGCCGAGGAGTACCCGACGATCGTGTACCCCATGTTCTTCGTCGTCGAGGAGGTGGTCGACTCGGTACTCATGGTCCTCTTTTGGCAGATCGGCATGCTGTGCTTCACAAAGGACGAGGCCAAGCGCCTCATCGGCATCGTCAACATGGGTGCTGCACTGGCAAACCTGGCGAATGGTGTGACCGTCGCCGTCCTCATCCACTACTTCAGCGCCTTTGCCATCCTGCCGGCCCAGATGGTGCTGCTGCTCTTGCAGCTCATTCCTAACTTCATCTGCCGCCGCTGGATCCCCGATACGGAGAGCAAGAAAGAAGAGAAGAAGTCGAGCGGCCCCGTGGTCGAGAAGAAGTGTTGCGACGCCGACGCGTGGTACATGAACTCGTTCACCCAGCTGATCGGCGTGTGGCAGTTCATCACAGTGCTCATCTTCTCGACCATCGAGTTCCAATACAACTCGACGCTCGCCAATTACCTCGACGCCAACGGCATCGCCCAAGTCACGGCGAATCTCGCCTCGGTGGCGAGCGTCGGCCAGTCATTCGTCAACCTTCTGATCACTCCTTTTCTGCTCCAGGTTGCCGGGACGTGGGCCGCGCTGCTGGTGACCCCGATCGCGTACGTGGCGGGCGAGTTTGGCATCATGTCGGACCAGACGGTTCGGATGGTCTTCATCTGCCGCTCGATGGACTTCATCTTCCGCTACACCGTCTCGGACAACACGAAGCAGATCCTCTACAAATCGGTCCCGCCTCATCAGCTGATCGACGCGCGCGCGTTTACTGATGGCTCGATCAAGAAGCTCGCCCCCATGCTCCTCGGTGGCATCCTGATCGTCGTACAGGGCGTCACTGGTCTCGGGGCGTACGAGCTTGTCTTCCCCATGGCGGTCTTCGGCGTCGGTGCCTCGGGAGGCCTGATCCCCCTCGTGCTGTACCTTGCCAAAGTGAGCGAGGCGCAGCCTTACCCCCCGCAGAGATGACCTCTGATTTGTGCCTCTGATTGCATGCTGATGGCCTCCCTCATCAGGTGAGCGAGGCGCAGCCTAACCCCGAACTTCTGTAGGCGCTCTTCGTTCCTCGTGGAGGGCCCATCGAAATCGAGGACGGCGCACGACGATCTGGCGCGATCTGGCCCATGGTCCCAGCGCGTGTTCGCTGCCCTTCTTTCTAGCAGGCTCGCGTCATCGTCAGCATCGAGCATCGAGACACGGCGTCCGGCGTCATGTGGCCGATTGACGAGACTCGGCGTCAGATTGACGAGACTCGGCGTCAGGTGGCCGATTGACGAGTCTTGGCGTCAGGTGGCCGGTTGACGCTGAGCCGTGTTTGTCCGGAGTCCTAGCCCTTGCGTCCTTGGTGGGCCTCAGATCGGGACTTCGCGTGTGCTGGAAGGGACTGCGTGTTGGAGGGGACTAGTCGAGCAGGGGCGTGCGACGGGGTTGGACCTTGCCGCCCTCTGGGATTGTGGAACCGCAGTAGGAGCGACCGTCCTCGGTCGTCGGTCGAGGGGAACCAGAACCTTCATACATGTGTACGTCTCTGTGTAAGGTATCTTTGATTCAGATTCTCTGTCACTGTGCGGTATAGCGTATAGGTGCGTATCATTTCTAAGCCGGGGCCACCGCGCCACCCCCGGGAGCGCCGGCCGCATGCGACATACTATCGGACTTAAACTCTGACTGAGACTCCTTCGGCGTGCATTGTGCTGTTTCGGCGTGCTGCCACACACCCAAGGAATCAAGGAAAATGGTACGTGCACGGTTGCATAACTTCATCAGAGTTGTGCCAAGCATGTATATCGCAAGACGCCCCTGGTACCCCAAAACTTCTTGCTGACCTTTTCGACTTTTTTGCTGACCTTTTCGCTCTTTGGAAATGCCATCGTCGATAAAGCTCAACGCCGAGTACCGTCCGCCAGAGCGTGCGCTCAAGCCCTCACGGCCGCCGGCGGCCGATGCTTTTTCCGCAATCGTCGCCGCCGCAGAGATGTTCGACTCACTCGCGGAGTCCTGCATCGGGACTCGCAACCGCTTCCTGGAGCACGCACGGTCACCGACGACGGGTTCGGCCAAGAAGCAGGCCCCCGTCTGGCTCGAGGAGATGCACTTGAGCAAGGCGCGGGAGCTCGAGCACGTGATGACGACGATCGAGCAGCTCGAGGCGGCCCTCGGGCAGCGGCAGCAGTGGCTAGCGATGCGCGGAGTCGAGGAGCTCCAGGATGAGCCCGTCGTCGGCGGGCTGCGCCTCCGCTCACGCGTGAGTGCCTCGCCGGTCGACGGCTGGCGGCCGACGGAGAGCTCACGTGTGCGCGTGGCGACGCGCGTGGAGGAGCGGCTGTTTAACGCTCACCTGGCGGCGGAGGAGGAGGCGGCTCGCGTTCGTGCAGCGCACCCGCCGCCCGCACGGCGCAAGCCGCGTGCGCTGTCGGCGGTTGAGGAGATCAACTCGGCCGTGGACGCGAGTGAGGCGGCGACGGCGGGCGCGGCGGGCGCCGCTGCGGCAGAGAAGGAGGCCGCGGCAGCGTATGAAGCTGTGATGCGGGATGCTGCCCTGGTGGCGGCGGCCAGGGCGGCCACACGCGGCGCCTCACGTGGGTCAGCACAGCCTCCATACACTGCCTTGCATGCAGGTGCTCACCACGGCGCCTCACGTGGGTTGCCACAGCCTCCATACACTGCCGGCGCGGAATTTGAGGATGAGTTCGACGAGTACGACGACGAGTACTACGACGAGATCGAATCTCCCTTTGAGCTCAGCTCGATCTCGTTCGACGACGCGCCGTCGCGGGCGCTCTCCACCCTAACGGCTCTCTCGGCCCTCGGGAAGGACGTGTCACCGCCGGCGAGGGAGGCGGCGCGGGGGGCGC
>JWZX01002821.1:0-17278 GCA_001275005.1 Chrysochromulina tobinii
GAGAGAGAGAGAGAGAGAGAGAGAGAGAGAGAGTCGAGGAGACCCCTGGCGGATGGAGACTAGGAGAGGTGGATTTGTGACAATATATTTGTTTCGCGACACGCCATTCACAGCTCGCGATGCGGACGGACGAGCACTTCGACTGCGCGAGCGCGGTCAGCACTGCAGCCGCGGTTGCCATATTGCTTCTGATCGTCATTCCCTTCCCGTCCGAGCAGCCGACGACGGTCGAACTCTCAGGGCAACCCGCCGAAGACGATTACCTCTTCTGGCTGCAGCTTCGTGAGCGTGACAAGCTGCCGCCGCTTCCTCTGCAACCAGCAAGCGAGCACACGCAGTCACGTGGTGCAGCCGCAGCTGCCGATACGGTTGATCAGGGACAGCGACGAACCATCCGAGGGCATCAGAACGTAGGAGGTGACGCGGCGTCGCCAAAGCCTCCCACGGCGGTACCTACAAGGTCTCGACGACCATCATCGACAAAGCCAGCGCAGCCGGCTCAGCCGCCGCAGGCGTCGTCGAGTGGTGGGCCGCCGGTGGCAGCAGCCAGCTCGAGTCACGAGAAGGAACCACGCGCGAAAAGGCAGCGACGCAAGCCGCCAACCTCGACGCCATCCGTGGCCACGCCTGCCTCGTCCTCGCAGCCGCCGACGCCACAGTCATCAACTCCATCGCTGGCGTCGACGATGCCGCGGGAGCCGGTCGAGGCGCCAGAGACGCCGCCCGCGACGTGCGACACGAGCAGCCAGCATGCACCGACGCCGACACAGCTCCCCACGACCCAGCTTAGCATGCAGCCTGCGGATCCGGTACGGCTGTCGACGGTTAGCATGCAGCCTGCGGGCCCTCAGCTCGTGCGACTCGCTCCGGTGGCGAGTCCGGTGGGGCCGCAGCACCGGCCTGAGCCATCTACGACCTCGGCACCCCTAGCACCACATTGACCCGGCCCCCGGGCGATAGCCTCGAGCGGTCAGCGCCGATTCAAGTCTCAAGTCCCAAGTCAGTGGACGCTGGACCAGGTGGACAACTGGTCACCGCTGCGAAGAATCGAGACTCGGGATGAATTTTCTAGGATGGGTTTGAAGATTGAACGCGCAGCTCCGCAAGACCCCCAAGTGTTGATGGGGCGCTCGGCTCTAACGTGCGTAACGACTAACCGAAAACGGTGCTCGTGTCTCTCCACTACTAGGACTCGACCAGGAGAGTGTCTCAGTTCCCTTCAAGGCCCATGAGCTGCTGCACCCTCTCCATGTAGCGCTGAACCTCCGGGTCTTTGGCGTACTTTTGGGCGGCCGCCTCGCCTCCAGTGGACATCTCCATGGCCGCCTGCATCACGCGCGGATTGGACTGCAGCTCCATGAGCAACTCGAGCCCTTTCGGATCGCTCATCAGCTGGTTCATCGCCTCAAGCGCGGACTCCTTGGACACGTTCTCAGGCAAAACGCCCTCCGGAAGGTCGGCCATGTCTTCGAGCCCAAACCGATACGGCGCGCCCGACGCGGCGCTCGTCGAAGGCGGCGGTGGCGGCGCCGCGGGCGCCGCGGGTGGGTTGGCGGGCGTGGCGGCGGTGCGAGAGCCAACGGCTTTCCGCGCACGCACCAATCGATCAACGAGCTCACTCTTCTCGACAGCATCGGCGTGAGGTACGCCGAGCTCATCGAGCTCCTGCTTGATCTGCTTGACGCGCATCTGACCAATCTCGTTGAGGAGGGCCACCTCCGACGATCCTGGCACGCCCGCCGCGGGTGCTGACCCATCCGATGGTCGTCGTCGAATAGTCACCTTCGTCGCAGGTGGCTGCGCGGTGGCCGTCGAGCGCGCCGAGGTGGCGGCCGGCGATTGGATCGTGCTGGCTGCAGGCGATCGGACACTGGCTGCAGGCGATGGCGGGGTTTCGTTCTGGACCAGGCGATAGTGACGCGCAGCTGCGGCTTCTGCCAGCCTGACGGTCGAGGACGCCACCCTTCGAAGCACTCTCGAGACGGCAGCGGCCACAGGCGGCGAATCCAGAGCCGCGAGCGCGACGCGCGTGAGAAGCATCGTCGCAGCAGCGGCAAGACCAAGTCGCCAACCCAATTTAAGGCCGCTGGCGATCAAATCAAGCCCACGCATGGCTGCTGGAGATGCAACAGCGAGCAGCATCCCGCGAGCGGGCGGCGCGGGACACTGAGCCAAAGGAGGGCTCGTACGTGCAGCCAGCACCGTGGCGCGTGGCACGCCATTCACAACGTACGCGTCGGTACATGCGAGGCTGGCCACGAGGAGCAAGCACATCGCGCCAGCACGTCGATGCGACATTGATGAAAATGTCGCAACGTACCCGCGGTACATGGAACTCTCGGCCGCGCTGTGAAGAGAGTTGGCGCGCAAGTGGGGCAAAATAGAGTGCAATCATAGGGGTGGTATAGGGCGAATTCGACGCGGCTTTTGGCCCTCGCCCACGCATGCATGCACGAAAAGCTGGTCCATAAAAGGAAAGCAGAAAAGCAGAGACAATGCTGGCTGCACTTGCCGCGGTTGTCGTCGGCGTTGCCTTCAAGGAAGATTCATTCCTGAACGCTGAAGTCTACACCAAACCATTGCTGAAGGCTCACTCCAGAGTGAGCTTTCAGCAAACCGACTCCAAGGAGGCGGGACCCGCGCGGCCGCAGGTGCTCGTCCTTGTCGGCGACCACGGCACCGGCTCGTCAAACTTTGGGCAGACGCTCAAAGCGCACCCGTGCGTGATAGACGTCGGGGAGCCGTTCGGTGCCTCACAAATGATCTGGTCGAAGAGTGCTCCGAGTGCCGTGTGCGGTCCGAAGCATCTCGACTCTCCTGCCATCTTCGACGCAGACTCGGGCACCATGCTGAACGCCAAAAATCCGAAGCTAGCGTTGAACCTCGCCAAGTACATCCCGGGAGTGGACACGAGCCCGCTGTACCATAATCTGGACTACAACATCGCCGACTACTTTGTCCGCATTCGCGATCTCGTGTGCAAAGGAGCTGCCGAAGACGTTTGCCCACCGGCGGACTGCACGATCTCGATCAAGATGTTCCCCGCGTACATCAACGGCGTCACAGCCGGGCAGCATAACATTGACGAGGTGCCAAGCGCGTGCACGATCGCGCAGAACGAGAAGGCGATGGACGCGTGGAAGCTTGCGATGGAAGCGTTCCAGAAGAATCCCAAGACTGCGACGTTCACGCTTAATCGCGACGAGATGCATCGGCAATTCTCCATGTTCCACAGGTCGGACGCCGCAGGCACGGAGTTTGATTGCAGCCTGCCGCGCGAGAAGACGACGTTCGCGAGCGTGTCGGAGGCGTACACGGACATCCAGCTGCAGATCGAGAGCTGCTGGGCAAACCCGGCAAAGTGCTTGAATGCCTCTCTGAGCCTCGTCGGCCTTTCGACAGGTACGATCTCCCTTGATCTCCCTTGATCTCCCTTGATTGCAAGTGCTCACCACGGCGCTGGATGGGCTCTCGCTCGACGCTCCACAGTGCCCATGGGCGCCGCGGGGAAGCAGTTTGCGCCGGACTTGGCGCACCCCACGTCCATGAGCTGCTCCACGAACCCGCTGGCCACCTTCAAGCTGCTGGGCCAGGGTATGGACGTGCGACTGAGTCATCCGGGAGATGGGCCCGTCAAGACGAAGAACAATATCCATCAAGAAGAAAACGACGAAGAGCGGAGGAATTGACGATCCAGTCGTAGAGAAATGCGAGGCCAGAAATATGGCATTCACGTGTGATCAGGCATGCAGGCAGAGAAGAAGCGATAACGTAGAATGGCACCGAGATGCGAGAAGTGAAAGTGAATGACGAACTCATCAGCCGGTGAGATGGTGAGAAAGAAATTGCACAAAGCGAAAGACGAGAGGTATCAGGTACTGTGCTCACTGTACAGAAGCGGAATGAAATTTTCCGTCGTGTCGTGCGAGGAGCGTGAGTCACACATAGCGTTTTTGCCACGCCGCTTAGCTTAGCTTTGCGCGTTTAGTTTTTTAAGCACGCGAGACGACTTTTCGGAGCGTTTTTGCCACGCGTTTAGTTTTCCACGCGTTCACGCTGCGTTCACGCGTCAAAATGCTGTCACGCGTTTAGTTTTTGCCACGCGTTTAGTTTTCCACGCGCAAAAATTAAGCGTGAGCTAAGAAAGGCTGCCCGCGCGTTGAGTTTTTAGCGCACGCTAAAAAACGCCCGCGCACGTTGAGTTTTCGTTTTTGCGCGCGCGGAAATGAAAACTCAACGCGGAAAATAAGCTAAGCGCGTGGCAAAAACGCTACGTGACTGTGACCTGTTCCTGTTTGTATCCTGGGGCGGGCCAGGGTGTCTTTGCGTTGCCGTGTGCTCTAGCTTTTATGCGCGTACCGGAAAAAGCGAAAAAAAAGAGAAAAAGTTTTTTAAGCGAAGAAAGAAAGATAGAAAGTGGTCCTCCGCTCCACCCGGGCGTCGTCCTCGTCACGAAGCCACTCGGCGCTCGTGTTCCTCCCCACTTCGTACGGGCCCAACAGGGCCGCCCCACCCAAAGTATCCACGTGCATCTACGACCGGCCTGGGCCCTGGGGAGGCGACTCGATCGAACCAAAAATCAAGGAGGGCGAGGAGGGCCCTGAAAACAGACCTTGCTCACTGCCACTGAAGCAGTCTCGTTGGACAGGGCGCTAAGTGCGAGCTACCCAGGCCCTTGGCCGGAACATAATACCCGTGGCTCACATTCAGCTGGCTGTGGATCCATCGAAAGGCGGCCTTGTTGGCGTCCTGATCGTGCCATTCCACAAAGACGTCGGTCACGCGGCGGCACAGCACGCCAGACTCGATCAGCCGCCGCAGGATGGAGTACTCGCTCCCTTCCACATCCACCCTGCGCAGCGACGGTCAGGCGGGGCGCTGCTGAGGCATGCAAGGCGGAAGGGCTTTCTTTCTGAGCGAGTTGCGGCTATGCGCACTTGAGTACAATGTTGCGAGATGTCCCGTCGCCAAGGCTGTCGAGGAAGGCCGCGGCGTCCAAAGTACGCACACGGATGAGGGAGTTCTGCTCTGAGAGTGTGGGGCCGCGGCCCTTCTTACCGTGCACGTCCGTCGTGTGCCGTTGTATCTCGAGAGAACTCCCGACGCTGTTTGCCGTGCAACGAGTCGACGCCGCAACAAATCAGCAAGTATCAGACGCCATCAGACGCCATCAGGCGCTATCAACCGCAATCAGCCACAATCAGCCTACGCCTTTTAGCTCGCTCACCCTGTGCCAGACACGGTGTCGATCCCGAAGCTCGCTTCCGCACTCTCGTTGGAGAAGGCGCTGTTGCTCAGCGTCACGTTGCTACCGAAGCTAGTTTGCATCTTCGAGGCTGTGCGCTGCAAGGAGTCCCAGTGCCGCGGGTTGGGCTCGAATGCCACCGCACAGTACTGTCGCCGGTTCTCGATCTGCAACCATGGAGGCCACAAGAAGTAGCAGGGCGGATCCTGCCGCAAGTAGACAGGGAAGCGGATGCCCGCATAGACGCAGCTCGGCTGCTGGTACCATCGGATCACGCTGTCGCCAGTATTCGCGCCAGTGTCGACGTAGTAGTGAGTGCAGCCGGGGGGCGAGCGCACGCTACCGCAGACGCGATGGGTTGTCTCGTGATGCTGCTCCCATCGGTGCTCGACATGCGACGCGTTGCACATTCTGCACGTCCGCGCGCATCGCTGCCGAATATGTTCGCTGTAATTCTGAACGCGGTGGGAAGATTCAGAGGAGCCGTTCATCAGTGACCATGTGGATACGTTCGGGCCATTCACCGTCGTCGGCGCCGATTCGTGCGTGCAAAAAGTCCTGCGCTTGAAGCACTTGTCTCTCGTCTCCTTGTCCGCGCACGAGCCCTCCGGCAGCGGCCCCAGCCGTACACTTTCGCGGCGCAGTAGCTCGCAGCGCTGCAGCGCGCAGGTCGCAGGGCACTCTTCCGAACTAAGCATAAAAATGAGGCTCGTTGATGTGTGAATGTGAAAGCGCGTCTAGAAGAGTGACAGGAGTGAGTCACGGGGCGGGTGGGCGGGTATGTGCCCTTATTCGCGCGTCGGCTGCGACCTACATGCTCTGAGTACGTAGTACCCGCTTGCCGGGTCCGCGCTTCTCGCCATACACAACCCGTTTACCTGTTCGTGCCGGGCGCCATGAAGGGCGACTGTTCACGGAAGCTGCTCGGCACCGGCGTGATGACCATCTGGGGCGGTGGCGGTGGCTCGCGCCCCTCGGCCGCCGCTGCCGCGCACTCGGCCTCGTACTGCGCCTGGGCCATCTTGGCTGCCTCGAGCTCCTTGCGGTGGCGGCGCTCGGCCTCCTCGCGCAGCTGGGTCGGCGATTTCGGCCGCAGAGATTCGATCTGGGGCGTCGTCCCGAGCAGATGGTTCGAGAGCAGCTCGGGTTCGTCACTCCAGTCGAAGTTGTAGCTCTCGGTGACGCCCTCGAAGTGCTTGTACCACGTGGACGGGTCGAAGTTGGACGAAGAGAGCTGCGAGCCTAGAGTCAGCCAGCCGCGCCGGATGTTCGTGTCGTGCCCGAACAGCTCAAGACGACGCCTGCCGAGGCAGAAGTGCTCGATGATGGCGTACAGCTCGTGGGGCTTATCGGTGGCGCCGTACGCGGGCTCCTCGGAGAGCATCACGTCCGTGTCCACGTTCGCATGGATCACATGCCCATCATAGTTGCGTCGCACCTGCCATCAGAGGTCATCAGAGGTCATCAGTGGTCATCAGTGGTCATCAGTGGTCATCATAGTTGCGTCGCACCGTCCCCTTGATGCCCACCAGGCAGTGCTCCGACGTCGCGGTGACCACGGAATCGGGTAACCAGTGGAAGTTACGCCCGCTTGTCCGGTTCGACTTGATCCAGCAGATGTCCTCGCACCGCCGGTAGCCCCACTTGCGCAGGCATGCGCGGCCCCACCTGATGAGGGAGGCCATCAGAGGTAATCAGATGTCATCAGAGGTCATCAGAGGCCATTAGGCGTCATCCGAGGCAGTCCGAGGCCATCAGAGGCCGTCAGAGGGCATCAGGGGTGCGTACTCGAGAGAGATGCCCGAGCCGCTCCAATCAGCATGCAATCAGCATGCAATCAGCATGCAATCAGAATGCAATCCGAATGCAATCAGCATGCAATCAGCATGCAATCAGCATGCAATCAGCATACTCGAGAGAGACGCCCGAGCCGCTCCAAAGGAAGACGAAGGAGGGAGTATCTCCGAGCGCCTCGATGCGCAGATTCATAATCTCCTGCGGGCTCCACACCTCCATGTCCTCCTCCGACATCACCGCGCCACATGCCACCTTGCGCCTTCGGTACTCTTCCCACGGTGGATCGATGAGGATCACGTCCCACTTGGTGCCCAGCGAGGTCAAGTCAAAGGACTTGAGGTCCACCTTGTGGTACGTCGGCGGCGTCGCGCGTGCCTTGATCAGCTCGTCTTTGGCCTCGATGAGCTCTTTGAGCTTCGGATACTCTTCGAAGCGCTCCTCCACGTCGGAGTCTCGAATGAAATTGGCGGGCCGCTGGCCTGTGTCCACAAAGTGCTGCGCGTAGTCGTTCTTGGCGCGCTCGAAGCGGCTGCCGCGTCCTGTGCCCCATTGCCCCGCGCCCGCCGGGATGACACCGCCGTCGTCGGCACCGCTGCCACCGCCGCCACCGCCGCCACCGCCGCCACCGCCCTTGCCACGGCCCTTGCCGCCCCCTCTGCCACCGCCACCCTTGCCGTACGGCCCGCTGCCGCCACCCCCGCCGCCTCCGCCGCCGCCGCCGCCGCCGCCGCCGCCACTACTACCGTGGTATCGCATTGGGCCACCTGCGCCACCGCCCTTCATCGGCCCACCGCCTCCCTTCATTGGGCCGATCGGGCCAGCACCCATTCCCATGGGAGGGCCGCCGCCCATGGGCGGGCCGCCCCACATGTTCGGAGGTCCGCCACCCTTCGAGGGCGCTCCGAATCCGCCTTGGTTGCCAGGGAAGTTATCCATCACCTGTGCAAGCAAGCCGGATCCGCAGCAGCTGCGCGCAAGCGCGGGCGGGCGCGTCGCGAGAGCGTGCGAGCGCGAGAGTCACAACTTGGCGCGCGAGAAACGTCAATGACGACTGCAATTGGCCGTGCTCGTCCATTCCGTGAATCTGGCAACGTTCATAAATGGCCGGCTAGCTGCTGGCAGAATCGTTCCCGAGGAGCCGCCCATCAGCGGTTCAGTGGTTGCCGGTTCAGTCAGCGCAACTCTCAAAATTATCAAAACAGAAGTCAGAAAAGCCAAGGTGCAACGTGTCCGCGGATACCCACGCCAGCCGCATGCATCGTACCCGCGAGAATGCGTGCGTGCGCGTGCGCGGACCAGAGAGCTGCAGCGATTCGATCCGACTTGTCAGTCCAATCCCCTGACTGACACAAGCATCCGATTCTCGCGCTCGGGCGTTGGCCACCGGCGCGCTGCGTAACACGCGGCGCCGATCGACCACACGATTGGTTTACTCTACGCCTCCCCCCTACCTTTTGCCGATTAACGGCCAGTCTCTGCGCGTTTTGTTCAACATTAACACTTGCATCTTTCACAAAACGCTTCGCGAAGCACTCTATAGTCTATACGTTTGGGTCCGCCGCGTAGAGCTCGTCCTACCGGGTATTCTCCTTTCGGTGCCGACCGTGTCCTCCATCTCCGTAGTGGCACCTCGATAGCCACTTCTCGATGACATTTGGACCCCTAGAAGGGCTCTCCAAAAGGCGCCACAACGCGAACTTGCTTGAGGCAACCTACTCCACGATTGCAACTACTTGGAACAGGCACGCGCACAGAGTAAAGACCGACTGGAAGGCGCTTCTGGCACTGGTTTCTGGGGCCTTACTCGCGCTTCTAGTTGTGATGCTTTCGCAATTGCTATGGAGAACATGGCGTGGTATTCGCGAATATGGCATGGAGACCATAGCTTGCGAACGCCAGCTACGCTGTTGTCCTTGTTGCAACATGCGCGTTGTCGTGCGAACACCTGGCCAGAGTGAGAGCATGGCTGAGCAGCAGCAGTGGAAAGGAACTGACAAATTGGTGGTTGCACCCGGTGTCGTCACAACTACGCTGGACGGCTGGCACTATGAGCATGCGCCTGGAGAGACGTGGCCAGACGAGGAGGAAGGCGCACCGCTGCTGCTGCTGATCGAGCCGTCGCACGGCCGCGAAGTGCTTCTGATGGACGAGAACGCGGCCGCTTCGAGGTTGCAATCCGTCACACGCGGCCAGTAAGCTCGCAGCGCGGCTCTCAACCGCCAGCGGCCGTGTGACTGACTGACTTCCTTCTCTGCCTGTGCCGCCGCCTGTGCACCTGCGCTTGCGCTCACGCCGACCCGACCATGCTTCTGCTTGCTGCCTGCCGCAGTGGGGCCCGTGCGCAGGTGCTGTCGATTAAGGAGGAGATTGCGGCGGCTACGAAGATACAGGCAGCCAAGCGCGGCAAGGACGCGCGGGCTCAAGTCCGCTCGCAGCGAGTGGCGGTAGCGGAGGCAGCGGAGGCAGCGGAGGCAGCGGAGGAAGCGGCGGCGCGAGCAAGGCAGCAGGCAGATGCATGGGCGCGCGAGGCTAAGGAGGCGGAAGAGATGGCGGCGGCCATCAAGATACAGGCGATGAAGCGCGGCAAGGATGCTCGGGGCCAGGTCCACTCGCAGCGAGTTGCGGCAGCGGAGGCAGCTGAGGTGGCGGCGGCTCGAGCGAGGCAGCAGGCAGATGCATGGGCGCGCGAGACTAGGGAGGCGGAGTCGAAGGCTAGGGAGGCTAAATTGGCTGCAGCGGAGTTAGCTCTGGCGGAGCGCATCCAGGCCGCAGAGATCGCGCGACGATCGGTGAGCGGGTCAGTGAGCCAGAGTCCGTCTACGCGCGCTCTCGCAACGCCAGCGGAGTCTCCGATTGTGTTGCTCAGGCAGCTCAAGAGACTGCTCGACGATGGCTTAATCACGCCCAAGCAATTTGAGGTGAAGCGGGAGGAGCTACTCGCCCGCTGGGTGAATGGTAATAGGTAAGTTTCAAAACGCAATGCGAGGAAGAGGTTTTCCGCTCGCGGACTGGCCGCCGTAAATACGTTGCAGCTGTACCGCCTCGACCCGTCGCGCCGTGGACGGCAGTAATGCGGTGTACTCGAACGGACAGGAACAACCCCGCACACAGGCACACACGGCATTGGGGCTATTTATGCTGCAACAGTTGCGCGTCAGGGTCCGCTGGAGGCGTGAGAGAGCAGCGGTCGAGACCCCGCAGCCTGTGCTCCATCTTCATTGTGGCTCGGAGCGCCGATAAATCGACCACGGCAACGGGTGGCGTCTTTGGGTGCCAATCGGTCTTGAACGGGTGACCAGATTCATCGACCTGCAACTTCTTTTTCTCCTCCTCGGAGACTTTGCGCAAATTGCTTTTGAACTCACGGAAAGTGACCAGCCCGTCGCAGTCGTGGTCCATCTCTCTGAAGAGATCCTTCACATCTTCCTGGGGCGCATCGATGCCTATCAGCGGCATCGATCGCAAAAACTCATGCAGCGAAATAACGCCGTCGCCATTCGCATCCCACTCACGAAAGAGGTTCATCACCTGGACCGAATTGGCGGCGAGCGCGCGCTTGATCTGATCTTGGACGGAGAGCGTGCCCTTGAACGCGAAAGCCTCGACACGCATCTGCTGACACATGTCACAGCTGCGCACCCACCGAATGGTATGCTCGAACTCCTTGAGTGAGACCTCGCCGGATCCATCCTCGTCCAACATCTTGAAGAGGCCCCGCATCGTCTCTTCGTCTTCAATCTCGACGCCAATCGATACCATCGCATCGTAAAATTCCTTCTCTGTGAGCACGCCATCGCCGTCCTTATCCCAGTGCTCGTTGAACAGGCTGAAGAGGTTCGACATCACGTCTGGTTCGGCGAGCCTTTTCATGAGCTTTTCGATAGGTACTTCGGAAGAAAGCGACTGAGCGAGCTCCTTGAATGTGATCTTGCCTGAGTGGTCCTTGTCAAAGGTGTCGAAGAGCGTGTCGCGCTCGGATTCCGACATGTCCAGTCCGCTGATCGAGAAGATGAGGTTGCTCAGCTCCTCGCGATCCAGCGTGCCGTTGCCTGACTCGTCCCATTCGCGGAACATATCGAGGGGGCGCATGCCCAATTCGTGTAGCCTCTCTTGGATCCGCGTGACGAGCTGCGATTGGCCGTTGACGTCTATATCGAGCGACAGCTGCCGCCAGCCCGGGAGCAGCGCGCGCATCCTCGGCTTGCGCTCCTTTCCCCACTTGATGGTCGCCTCGATCTCCTCGAGGTTCACAGTGCCCGATCCGTCCTTGTCAAAGAACCTGAAGAGCTCGGTGCACACCTCCTTGGAGAAGGTGAAGCCGAGGTACATGATCGCCGTCGCAAACTCCTCGAGGCCGATGGTGCCGTCGCCGTCCGTGTCCCATCGGAGAAAGAGATCGATCAGGCTCCCAGACTCCTGCAGCATCGTAGAGAGGAGCGACTCGAGCTGCACGGGCGCCACGCGCTCGGCGCGGATGTGCAGCTGCTCGTTGCGCGTCCGAGCGACGAACCCATGCAGCGCCTGCTTCGCAGCGCTGATGGCGGTCTGCTTCGTCCTCCTGGCCTTCAATTCGTGCGAGGCAATCTCGGCCTGAAAGATGACGTCCCTCGGAGCACCCTTGGGCATTTGAACACTACCGCCATGGCGCAGCACTTTCATCAGCTCGATGAGATCGAGCTCGCCGAGATGCGCAATGTCCCACGAGTCGAAGAGCGCAAGCGTGGCGAGCCTGAGCATCTGCGCGCCGACGTCACCCACGTCGACCGGTCGCATTCCATAGAGCTTGGACATGCCAATCTGGAAGTCCTTGCGCCGCACGGCCTCGAACCCGCCACTCTGTGCGCTGACTAAGTAGCGAATGGTCTCCTGGAAATGGCGGCACATTTCCTGGCACAGTCGCTTTCGAAGCCGCTCGTGATCTGAGGGTTGGCCGTCCTCTTTCGGACGCTCTTCAGCCGGTAAGTCGCGCTTGGAGCCGTCGCTGTTGATCAACAGCGCGACGTGCGGGACGACCTCCATGATCAGCCTACTGCCGATTTGATCGAGGTCCTCCGTGGACACGCGTAAACTCCTCCTGTTCTCGCCTCGCACGTTGAAGATCCCCGCGCCGCCTGTCCGATTCAGTTTGGTCAACAGCCGTTGGCTGGACCACATCGCACGGTTGAATTCCCCGGCATCTACAGTGCCAGAGCGGTCGGAGTCGAAGACGTCGAGGACCTTTTCAAGAATCTCATCCGTGACGCTCACGGGCGCCCCGCCCTCGGCTTCTTTGCCCTCAAAGAGCTTTCGCATTCCTTCGCGAAGCTCGTTGCGGTCGAGCTGGCCGTCGCCATCCGCATCGAGCTGAGCCATCATGTCGCTCACCTTGACCTTTCTCTCGCGCATCTGGTTGCGCAGATGCTCGATGAGCATCACCGCTTCGGGGCTCGCCTCCGCTCGCTTTTGTCCGAAGCGGCTCGGGCTGCCCCGGGCGGCGGGGCTCACCGGGCTTGGGGGGGCATTCATCAGGGCTGCCAAGCGCACCCGCGGCGACTTTGACTTGAAGCGCACCGCTTTGCCAAAGCTGAAGCCACCCGTGGGTGTGGGTGAAGAGGCCTCCGCTGGCGCTGGCGCTGGCGCTGGCGCTGGCGAGATGGGCGGCGCCATCCACGCGGTGCTTCGTGACTTAACTCGCACTGCATCCGGCGTCCGTCCGCTTGTGATTGTTGGCAACGTTGGCGCACTCTTTGACAACAAGTGGCTCGCCGGGGTGAGTTCCGTCCCGGGAGTGGACGAATATGAAGAGGAGTCGATGGCCTCTCGGGAAGCCGCAGTTGGAGACTTCGGAAAGTAGACGTCCTGCACGATGGAAGGGACTTGTTTTGAGTCGGGCCGTGGCCCAGAGAGCGTCACAGCCGGCAGCCTCGCCGTCGGCCCCTTGATATGAACACGATTGTCGACGCGAGGGGAGGCACTCTTCGTGCCTTGCTCATAGAGCATTACCAGGGTTTGGTCAAGAGGCACCTCAGGCTTCGATCGACGTTTCTTGGGTACTCCAAGCTTTCGAAGGAGCTCGCCAGGCGATTTCACCTTGCCGAAGCGAAGAAAAAGTGTAAACTCGCGATACGAAAGTGCTTTGCTCGGGAAGAGCCGCTCCAACATGTCGCCCGCCTTCTCAACCATCGCGGCCGACTCGCCCAGGCGCGTCAGCGCATGCCGCACGTCGTCGGTCTTGAGAATCTCAACGCGAGGTCCATCCTGCAGTTTGCATCCGGAGAGCGACAGGTCAGGTTCATGCTTGGTGCATTCTGGAACAGCTTCGTTGACGGCTTGGCGTGCTCGCACCTCTGGCTTGAGCATGCTGAGCAGCTGCATGCAATGGAGCAAAAGGACTTGGCGAGCAGCGTCATCGCTAATCTCTGCGCGTTCTTTGGCGGCTGGGGCAGCTGCCGGAGATGCTGCCAAGCCATCATCCGCCATCGCAGCACGAGAGGAGCCGCCAGTCGTTTCACTTTTTTGCCTTCCGTCGCGGCTCTCAAATGTCAATGCACATGGCGCCTTGGGGACTTACCCCCCAAATCCCTGAAGATGCTGACGGAAACAATGCACACCGCGACGGGTCCTTCGTTTCCATTGGTCTCACTACTCTGACGACGCCGGATCGCATGCAAACGAGGAAAAAAACGACGCTACTCCGATACAAGTCTGTAACGGTGATCTCATTGCTGCCTGGCCGACGCGATTGAACGAATGAGCAGCTTGTCATGCGCCTCGTCCGCCACGACGAGCGAGATCGAGTTCACTCCACCGATACCGATGCCTCCGCCACCGCCTCCGCCGAGGAGTCGATTATCGCCACCGGCACGTCCGCCGACGATGGCCGCTCGTGGCTCATCGATGAGCGACGTGGTGCCGCCAACACGGGCGTTCAGCGTGCCGCCGCAGCCGCAGCCGCAGTCACAGCCGCAGCCAACCACTGCTACTGCCACGCCGACCGCTGCCACGCCGACTCGTGCTGCCATGCCGCCGCCAAGCACTACTAAAATTACCGTGCCGCATACATGTAACGCCGCGAGTCAGCTGAAGCTCATTGGAAGCGGCGGCGGATCCAAATCAGGGAGCGTCGGAGCCAAATTAGGGAGCGTCGAGCTCCTGTTTGGGCCCGAGCTCTACACCGAGCTCTACACCGAGCTCTCTTCTGGTGACGCTTCTGGCGAGAACAAGTCTACAGATCACCCAGTATCAGACCAAGAGCAGCAGCTGCAGCTGCCCGTGCCCGGGCGACGCCCAATCTCTCTCGCCAGCCAGCATGCTTCGAAAGGCCGCCGGCAGCAGCGGACGACCGGGCAGCCGCCTGGGCAGCCGCTCTTGCCTTCGAACTCGGCTTCGGACCGCGAGCACCAGCGGCAGCTCCGTCAATCTCCGAGTCAATCTCCGCGCCTGCACTCGACGACGTCGCACATGTATACGAGGCGCTCGATTCCGCCGACGATGGCCGCTGGCACAGCGAGATTGAGCGGCGTGGTGCCGCCAACACAGGCGTTAGAACAGGCGTTGAGCATGCCGCCGGAGCCGCTCCAGCCACAGCCGCAGCCGCAGCCGCAGCCCACCGCAACTGACGCTGCCACGCGGCGCACGCCGAACGCTCCTGCCACGCCGACTCGCGCTGCCCTAAGCGCTGCCCCGCCGCCGTCCATATTCTGCTCCGTGAATTTCCACGGCGCTCAGCACGACGCGATGATCTCGACAGCTCCCAAGCAATCTCCATCGACGGCTCCCTCCATTGCCAAATTAGGGAGCTCGAGAGCTGGCGACCCAACGGCTCCGATTCGTCAACTGCCAGCAGCGGCTCCGTATCCTCCCTTCTCACCGTCGTCGATCCGCCCGCCCAACCTTGAGCGGAGCCCCTCTCACCAGAGCTTGCCGCTCGACCCCGGCGTTCACCCCGGCGTCCGTAATGGAGAAGGCGTCGTGACGGGCGTCCGTAACGGAGAAGGCGTCGTGACGGGCGTTCGCGTCGTCTCTCGCGTCGGGCATGCGTCCCTTAATGCGTCCCCGGCTCATCCCCAGGCGGCGGCACACGAGACGGAGTCACCATCTTGGTCGCCACCCAATATGGGCCCTATCTCTTGGGCCCTGCCAAATATGGGCTTGCCCGAGCCTCAATCTCAGCCTCGATCACGTGCGACCTTCATGGGCCAGATTGGCTTGCCCGACCTGCCAAATATGGGCCTGCCCAACTTCGACCATTTCGTCAACTATGGGCGTTCGCTCGTGGGCGGTCGCTCGATGACGCCGCCCCCGACGACGCCGCCCGTGCCCAATACGACGCCCTCGCCCATGTCGGCGTCAGCGTCGGCGCGCGTTGCACGTGCCACGAGCACGCATCTCGACAGGCGCAAGGCGGGGATGCGCATCGCGTGTGGAGGGCAACTGTCGCCCACGTTCAAATCGACTTCACCACGGTACGCGCGCCGCTGATTGTACGCTGATTGTGAGTCTCGTCACCCCTGATGGCCTTATTGATTGGTCCCTCTGATGAACCTCTGATTGTGGTTACATCTGATTGGCTCCACTCTGATTGCGACGCATCCTCCAATTCACCAGATGAGAGACACGGATGACTGACTGATCGCTGTGTTAATCGCTGTGTGCTCGCTGGTGGCGTCACTATGATGGCGCGCCCCTGGTCACTTCCTGGTCACAGCTTCTCTGCAGCATGGGAGCATAGCGCGCAAGGGGTGCTGCCGGGCTACATCTATGTCGACCAGAGCACGTACGAGGAGCATCGGGGTCCTGGCGCGTACGACATCCAAAAGGATCGACTCGGTATGTATTTGACGCTCACTACATCCCCTGATTGTACCCTGATTTTAATTGAGACTCGGTACGAATTGGACGCTCGCTCCATCCCCTGATTGAGACTTTAATTGAGACTCGGTACGAATTGGACGCTCGCTCCTTCGGATGTGATTGATTGCCGGGTTGATTGCATACTGATGGCCACTCATAATGAGCCCGGATGACTTACCTCATCAGGTACGAATTGGACTCTCGCTCCATCCCCGGCTGCGGCTGCCGCGATCGCGCTCACCCAGAGCATCTGGCAACAGGGGGGCGCGAGCCATGGCGCGAGCAGGCCGGCGGATGATCGCATTGAAGATCGAGGTGCGCCATGATCGCTAAATCTCCGCATAGCGCATACTTAGTACGGTGTTACACGGGATGCAAATGTAGGATGCAACATGCATGGCATTCCCTGCATGCATGGCAGTAAGGCGGCAGTGAGGCGGGGTGGCAGTGACGAGTGAGCGTGAAAGTGTGAGCATGGGGCTGGTACCGCATTGCTGTGAAGAATACGAGGTGCACATGTACTGTCATGTAGGTAGGTTGCAATTCGGGGATCTAACGCAGACCATGACCATCGCGTACCCGGGCTTCTGATCTGTATGGGTGCCAGTTGGAATAAGGGTACCGTTGTGGGGATCCTCTGACTCGCTGAACTGGCAGGGGCGCGATGGAGGCCACCGAGGGGGGCAGCGAGCACCCTCTCCCAGGAGACTAAGCAGCCACGGTAAACCAATGCACGAAGGAAAGGATCGAAGGAAGACGAGAGTCAGAGGCCTCAGATCCTTCTTTACTTCGCTTAAAGCGAGTAACTTATTTCAGAACTAAAAAACTAGCCCGGCCCCTAAAGGTAAAGCTAAACCCTCACCCATGTGTTTCAGGAGAGCGAGGATCAGAGGAGGTTCTTGTTCCTTTTCCTTTTACTGGTTCTTCTGAATGACTTGGTGGTATTGAGGCCGCTGCCCCAGAGGTGGGGCTCGAGCTTTTTGAGCCGCTGGATGTGCTTTTGGAGCGCGGGGCGCAGCTGCTCGAAGGGCACGTTAAAGTCAGCGTTCCAGTAACACATCCAATCGTCCTGTGGAATCACCTTGGCGTTGGACGCGATCTTTTTCTTCCGCTTCTTGGCGTTGCGTACAAAGCACTCGTGCTCGGCTGCGCGAAGGACGGTCCAGTTTGCAGGCAGCGTGATGGTCGTGAAGTGGAGTGGCCGGCTGAACGAAGGACCGGCATAGCGCGTCACCCAGCGCTTGTCCAGATCGAGCCAAGTGCGGGGCGCACCCTTCGCGAACCCTTCGTTGCGCAGCTGGATCACCGCCGAGCCCTGGCGCATATGGAGAGCATGCACGGTGTCCCCTCCCCACACGCACACGTAGGCGTCGGCCTCGCGCAAGCGCGCAATCTTGGCGGCCT